>JAGXCT010035945.1:3488-53810 GCA_022495035.1 Philopotamus ludificatus | reverse complement strand
ATGTTTAATTGTATATGTAAAAAACGGTCATAACTTTTGCATCAACCCAATATTAGGTAAATCGAAGATGCCGTTCTTATACAACCCTGCAGGTTTAGAATAAAAAAAGTCTGATCGATTTTTCTTATTTTTTTTTTCTCGTAAATAATGCTCCAATGAGCGAAATATGTGATAATCGAATAAAGCCAGGTCTGGAGAATACACTGGATGCAATGAAGCTGTCAAACCTAATGCATCCATTTTTAATCGAGTCAAATCGGCTACATGTTATCGCGCGTTGTCACGCAAGAGGATAATGTTTTCGTTTCTATTCACTAAAGTCTACATTTATTCATTCACTTAACCCGTAAACGTTCTAATTGGTTACAGTACACTTGCGATGTCACCGTTTTGCCTTGTTTCAATATTTCGTAATGAACAATCCCTTCTGCGTCCCTCCATACACAAAATAAATCTTTTTTCAGATGCAATCCAGCTCTCGGAGTCGAATTTTCTTTATGTCCTCGCTCTAATCATTGCTTTCTTTTTCTTATGTTTGAATAGAATACCCAATTCTTGCATACGATGATTAAATTGTGCAGAAATGGTTGCGACTTTTCTTTCTCTTTCAGTAACTCACAGATACCGCGCCTCATGAGTTTCTTTCTCTCAGTCAATGCATGCGGGAGCTAAACGCGTTATTTTTTAATCTTCCCCATTTTTTTCAGATATCTTTGAGTTGATGACCATGAAGGACCGACTTGGCTCGATAATTCTTCGATACTAAGAGTCGGATTTTTTCAACCTCTTCTTTCAGGGCTGCTTCATCCACTTCACGGGGTCGGCCACTTTTAGGCCTATTTTTCAAATCAATATTGCCTGATTTAATTTTTTTGAACCATTTTTGACATTTTCTGATGTTTAATACGTCTCCATAAATATCGCAAATATTTTTCGTTGATTCCGTTGCGTTGCATACATCTGCGCAAATGTTCTTCCGAAGGACACTTCTCTGTCATTATTAAAGGCTCACGACTAAATTCCAGAGACAGTGAGAGCAGCGACTCCTTCAGAATTCTGGCAGCTCAGTGTGGGAGATTACGGGTAGCCACGGAACTAGTGTCGGGCGCATCAGGCCTGTTACCTTGGGCATAATAATGTTTAGCTGTGTGTCAACCCCTTTTTGGTGCGCCGGAGAGAGAGCGGATGTGCGTAGGACCTCGGCGTTGCAACCTCATGATGCCCCAGTGAGTTTCCCAACAATGTTCCCTCGGGTCTTGAATCTGGCTCTTACTGACGGCGAATGACAGGGTTCTGTCTAGTTTCACCCCAAAGTATCTTGGGGCTATGTCGGTTGGGACGTCTTTACCACACATCGTATGATTCAGTGTAGTATTGGCCGACGTGTTTGCAAGTGGAAGACTGTGGAGACTGTTTTGTCCGGATTAGGTTGAAGGTGCTATGTTGCAAAATATGTTTCCATTTTATTGGTAGTCCCGCAGCATCAGTATACCCTAGGCGTAATCATAATCTTTTTCCACATATATCTTTCGCCGTATTTTAATGGTATTTCTATTTATGAATTTATTTCTGTATTTTTTTACATTGGGTGTATTTTGTTAATAAAGCGAAAATGTTACACTTGAGACATATTATTACATCTTATTAATATGAATATTTTCTCGCTGTAATATTATCTGTTCATCGAAATGCACGAATATAGATTATTTCTAATAATTTGGAATGAAAAGTTTAAAATTAATATTTATAATTTTTAAAATAAATAAAATTCGCCAATCGTCGGACTGCACTGGTTATCTCTTGCATTGCATACCTGTGAGCTGGCTCACCTGCGCATGTCCACAGCAGACGCTGGCTGGCTAGAGGAGCCCAGAGGCCGAGGGGCTCCGGCTCCGGAGGCCCTCGGGCAAAGGGGAGACTTGCGTAAGCGAACGACTTCGCGTACCGCTACTTCTTCCAGAGATCGTTTTCATCATCGTCATCATCATCATCATCATTACCGCGGGGGGATCGTTATTGTTGTCCCCTTGTAAACACGCGGCAACAATGTTCACTCTCAGCGGTCCACCTCAACGAAAGATAATAATAAATTAAATTAATGTAAATATACCAAGGCAGTGCGGTACCAACATCCTCGCGTTATTACATCGCACACGTTGACCAATAATATTTTGCAATGGTCAAGAAGCGCGGAAAGATTAAGATTTTGATCAGCGTTGATAACATCCTTTACAAAATACATATTTTTTTAATTATAGCAATTTTAGCCATTAATTTTAAATTATTTGCTCAGCGTTTACTGAATGTTGCTCTGCTAATTGACAAATACAAACACATGGCATATGTTAATTGATTTTAAGGAACTAGCAAGTTAAGAAAACTAGTTAGTAGTTGCTCGTGTGCATGTATGTATGTATGTATGGCCACATACCGCAGTTATATGCCTAATAAATATATATTACTTTAGAATATTTATAAAATACGTCCTACGTGGAATTACTTAATATTCAAGGCGCCCACCCAATGTCAATTTTCCACGTTATTGTGTAGCAGATTCGCCAACAATCAAGTTTAAACGAACGTATCCATATCTACATATCGATGAAATTTAAAAGAAATACTAGCCGATCACAATACGCTGTAAAAAGCGTATATGTTGTAATCGTGACATATCCGAATGCACAGTTCAAAAATTATTGATGTAATGATACACATAAATTGAGTTTGTATGTAATAACGTACCAAATAAAACACACAATAATTATACAGTCACGTCCAGCATACAATAATGTTATTACACGGACATGTACATATGTAAGTACTATGCACACAGTCGTAAAATTACTCAAAAACTTTGATTATTTTTAATTACGCGGCGGTATTATTTCGTAAATAAGAATTATAAGCAATCCATTCGGTATCTTTGTTGCGAACGATACAAAAAGTCGTATTACACGATATTGTTCTTCGACCTCATACGCCAAAGAATCATTCGAATAATTGTTTTTTTTTTTGATGTTGCACAAAAAAAGCAATAATCATTTGGCATGCGTGTAATAAAATAATATTGATTTAAATATAAGCCGTTTGAATTGTTATTGGGTAATATTTCGTGAGCGATGATACTACCAAACGATGATCTCGAAACCTGTTCACTATCATTCATCTATTTTGTATCGAATAAAATATTGCCGTCACATTTCTAAGTATTTGTGTTGTACGAAAAAAATACCGACTGGAATTTATCCGCTTAAACGGTAACAGTATACCGACAAAAATTGAAAGCGCGCTTCTTGGAAAACTCTGTGGTATAACAAAGGTATGGGTGGTCATCGAGATCAAAATCGCGCGAGCATGATGAACAGTGTCATGTTTAGCTTGTAATCGAGCATCTTTTGTAAATTTTGATGTGATAAATATGTGTATACAATAAAAAATTAGGCATTACAACCGGAACGAGCATCTTATATCTTGTTAATTGTATAAGATTTGATTTTAACTATAATAGTTAATGTAAATCTTAACAAAAATGGTTAGACTTTGAATTGTGCAATTCTTTAATATATATTTGACAATGAATATAAAATTTTACATTAAAATTGTAAATCTATCGAGGCCAGGGTCTTATAAAATGAACGCATTATATATGCATATACACTTATTATAAATGCATTCTGTATATTCCAACCAAACCCGGACAAAACAGTCTCCACAGTCTTTCATTTGGCAAATGCGTCGGCCAATACTACACTGAATCTACGATGTGCGGTAAAGACGTCCTTAACTGACATGTAGCCCCAAGATACCTTGGGGTGAAACTAGACAGAACCCTGTCGTTCCGCCAACACCTGCAGTCAGTAAGGGCCAAACTCAAAACCCGAGGTAACATTGTCGGGAAACTCACCGGGACATCGTGGGGTTGCAACGCCGAGGTTCTACGCATATCCGCTCTCTCTCTGGCTTATAGCGTAGCTGAATACTGCGCTTCAGTATGGCGACAGAGCACACACCGAAAAGGGGTTGACACGGAGCTAAACCATATTATGCGCAAGATAACAGGCCTAATGCGTCCGACACCAGTTCCATGGCTACCCGTAATCTCTCACATTGAGCCGCCAGAAATCAGAAGGAGTCGCTGCTCTCACCGCCTCTGGAATCGCATAACAAGAAAACCGCCGTGGACAGACCGCGGAGAAGATGACTCAATTCTTAAATCTCGATGGATGGAAGAATGGAGTGAGAGTGGAGTGGACGCGAACAACGCATTCCCCGACCCTACTGCGGAGCCGAGCGGTTTGAATCTCCCGCGCAAAATGTGGGTAACTCTAAACTGCGCCTCGCACAGGTCACGGCAGGACAGCGGAACCTCACAAAATGGGGTACGCAGAGAGTCCCACATGTGAGTGCGGAGCGATCCAGTCCACCAAGCACATAGGTAGAGAGTGTCAATTAATTCTTCCTCTGCGGCCTAGCCGCGTTAAATACCCCAGCCCGAATGCACCATATCGGCTGGCGTCCGCGCTGCTATAGGCCTCCCGCACGTGAACATGATCATCATCTAACTTGACTAACGCATCATTACATAATCTCGATATCCTGCCATCCCATCACCTCCTAATTACTATTTCTGCCACCATTATTACTATTACTATTATTTTCATTACTATTATTATTATTATTATTATTATTATTATAGATTATTGTCACATTATTATTATTGTTTATTATTATATGACTGTTGATTATAAATAAAACCATGCATTCTGTATTCATACGACAAATAAATAAAAAATAAATGCATTATTATTAAACGATCCGTCATGGCGGTGAAACCAACCGCATCGTCCGGAGGGGGTCTATTTATAATAGAAAATATACCCCGAGTATTTCAAGTCAAGATTTTGATTAAATATTCATCAATATCTCAACTTTTTTTAAAAAAATGGATTTTTCTAAGAATAAAAAAAGTTATTCATAATATGCTTCATAATTTGGTTGATATTTGGGATTTTTCTACTAATCAATATAACGCGTAAATGACACGCACACTCGACGATGTCCCGCCGCAAACTGAGAACGGCACTAGCATACGTTACACTCGTATTTGGCACATCATAGCAACATCGTAGCAACAGTAGCGAATATTGTTGTTTTATTTTTTTCGCAATTGCGGACAATAAAGGTCAATGTTTATTTATAATATTTATTCTTTAGAATTTTTTAGACAAGTACTAAAGGTTTTTGACATGTAGGATTTATATTAATCGATGTTTAGTATGATATTAATATATGAAAATAGACCCCAACATTTCAAGTTGATGATTTTTTCATTAATATCTTGACATTTAAAAAACGCTAGGCTGCGAAAAACGCTCTCTAAACTGAGCCTGAACAGACACATGAAATGATTAAAAATATATTTATTTTTTTATATTAATTAATTACATAGCACAATCTGTAAAGGATTACATTTAGTTGATACACGAATATGGAGGATCCACCGAACATATCTCCAAGTCGAGAACCTTATTCAAGCTTTTTGATGAAATCGAAGGTTCTACTCTTTTTTTGACAACCTTTATATTACAAGATCTTCTTTCAGCTATGATGCCAATTTGTTTAAATGATTTTTTAATCTTTGGCTATATTTATTTATGTAGAGCTCGATTTATCACGGATAGGCCTTTTAAATCATTTTGCTTATTTCATTGGATACAAATCGAGATGCATCCGTGTTCATGCGTAGTGTCTAGGATAAGAAGCCATCTATTATCTTTATATTCGAAAATTTTGCTATGCCTTAAATTTGAATACCATATACCAAGATCGGACGTAGTATGGATTTATAAGCAATTTATTATTTAGTGATAATTCTGTGTATGGTCCGATGAGCCAGTGTAGGTTTCTCAATTTTATCTCTAATAGATTTCTTTTATTCATAATACGTTTATACGGCTTTTGGTTAAATGTATTTGAGTCTGTCTGGGACAGCAACTCACCATCAATGCTAACAGGAGGGCAGTTTCCATTTCCATTTTTCTTGACACGGAAATAAAGCCATGTCCTCCGTATTCACCATATATGACCCTATGGGATTACTTCCTATCCACTAAGATAAATAAAAAACATGAAATGACTACGTTTTACCAATACTCGGGAGATAAAGACAGAGTCGCCGAAAGAGCTAAACGCCATACTGAAGATTATGTTCCAGAAGTGCTTCCAAGGCGGGCGATTTTGAAGGGAACAAAATTAAAATTGATTTTTTCTTAATAAACCTTAGTCGATTCCGCTTAATAGGGACAGACCGGGCCTAAAATTTAGTACAAGAAAATAATACGTAATTATAATTATACAAAGCATACATATGAATATGAAAAAATAAAATAATCAATGTGTTAAGTTATCTGTTAGTATCACATATCATTTGAGACATCACAATTGATCTGACTATTTTTATAATTTCAATATTGCTCTCAAAAATTATAAATAACCATTTAACTATAAATCATGTCGAATTACAAATGTTTATTTAAATATTTAATATACTGTTCTGATTATATGGAATTGTTACAACAAAAGTAAATTCCAATAAGTGTCATTGTTTGGTATTTATTTTTTTAAAATTATTTTACATAGTAATTTTTGGCGCTATCAGATATGACAGATATAACATATGACAAGATTTTCGACCTGACATGTGAAATCACACTTATCATTAACAAAGATATTAAAAGATAACACATTAGATGTGACTGATAACGACAACAGTTTTCTTTATAAACATCGTATTATGTATTCCAGAAGTGCCAAATTTTTTTGAGATAATTGAAATTTCCGGCTATCTTTAACTACAGAAGTAATAAATTTACCATGCATTCCTTGTGTTTACTTCACAATAAAAATCACTCTCTCATCGCTGAAAATATTTAATGGAGAGACATCTTCGAGAGCGTCTTAAATTTAATTAATATCCTGTGTTTGTTCTGTTTCACTTATTTTTTAATACGAAAGTAATATTCGTTTTTATTTCATTTTTATTATTTCCGTGTATAATTCTTAACTGTATAATAATCGTTCCTTCGATATTTTCATTTGTTCAAAATAATTTCTTATTTGACCTTCTACAATTGAACTCACAGTACTAGAAACATTTCCCATCACCACTGCTCATAAACTAACGTGAAATTATTTACATTTTCTGAAACAATGTCTAGTATTTGTTTTTTTTAGTGGGCACTTGTTAGTTATCAATTATGCAATACCTTCAACTGTTAATTCATTAACGCCTTCTCTCTCAATTGTGGGTGCCAAAGCGACGGCTGAAGTGATCTCCACCGTGTATTAAGTGTGTTTTTTTAATACATATTTTTTTATAACCATGTTATTGCAAAAAATCAGTATAAAAAAGAACACGATTCATTTTCCTATTATTTCGAGTCTTTGAAATTTGTGCGGTACACCTTTTACGGAAATTGAAAATCGATTTCAGGAGCAATGTGATAGTGGTATCGGGAGCCATAGAATCTAGAAGGGTTTAGCCTGTAATCCAAGACACCAAAAATCTATGCTGAATTTATATCCTGTATTAATATTGTGTTTCTTCCTCCCAATACTACCGGCCTCATACAGCACTTTGACCAAACAATGATAACTACGTTTAAACGTTACTATATGAGGACAATAATGATCAACGATGAATCAGCAACTGGCAGGGAAAGTGGGCTTATATTAGGAGATTTTTGGAAGAACTATAATATATAAAACGGATCAAACAATATGGGAAACTCGTGGGATGAAATAAAAGAGTCAATAATGAAAAGTTCAGCCACTAAGTTGCTCCATCTTCCGGTAAGTTTCAATGATGCAGTGTCCCTCTGTGCACAGTCCAACCACCTGAGACTTGTTCTTCCTTTCCTCCGGATACAGGAAGGCTTGTTAACAATAAGCCTTTTCGGCGGCTGACTGTCCCGCATAGTTGACACGTGACCGACTCACCGGAGTCTGGCCACTTTGACGACAGCTGTGACTGGTATATCCTTGTATAGTTCTTGTATACTCCGGAAACTATCACAGATGAAGTAGATAGCCTAATGAACTAAACTTGGAGGTCAATAACGAAGTCATTACCACTGTCAAATCAATACTTAATGGAGCAACAAGAGCTACATGAAATACAGAATGAAGATGCAGAAGAAAAACTGATAAAATCGTCAAACCTTCATGCAACTTGACAAATCTTTGACTATAATGGAAGAATGTGATACCAATAGTGAACGTATATCTGAAGAACGTAGAGCGATTGAATAAGATACAGCATGTTCTAGAACTCTTGAACCCGTGATGTGAAGGCTCCCCTTTTATATCCATACGCAGAGGATCAATTAAACCGTTTGATATGCGGGTTTTTTATGAAGAGTTTTCTCTCTCTTGACTATTACTAGCATTTGACGTGTATCTTCTACCGCTTTTGGTTTCGGACTTTACCCTTCTGACTGTGTGCAGACGGGGGTTTGCCTCGGTATTTGTTCTCTAGGCGTTGTCAACAAGTGACAAATCATAAGTGATGTGTTTCAACTGAGCATTGACCTTATTGCGCAACAGCAATCCTTTAATTATGGAAAAATCCCTCACAAAACGAAGGAACTAGTAAGGAGGAAGAGGAGCGACAGTATCGAGATACATATGGGTGAAAGGCAAGGGCCTCTTGTAGATAGAATTTGTGTATATCTACTAAATAATGTTTAACAAATATAGCTAATTAATTTTGAAAATGAGGTGTTGGGGCCAATTCTCTTTCTGCAGAGTTTCATTTTGCTATACCACTGATAGTTTTCGTATCAAGTAATTTATTCGCAGTGTATATTGATTCATCTGGCGCACAATTAACTGATTTGCGTTGCACGAGATATCTAAACAATTAAATGGATTCCTAATCCACATGGTCGTGGCACGCTCCGCACGTGTGGGCCCGTCCACGGATAGAGCGAAGGCGTCAAGGTCCACCAGGGCGAGGCAGGCAGGTGAACATAGCGCTGACTGGTGCCAGTGTCGGCACCATCGGGACGGATGGGGGCTCGCGGAGCGCCTCGTGGGCGGGTCCGGCCTTGCCAGTCAACCGCGGAACAATGCCGTCGATCGCATGAATGAATGTCTTCTGCCGAGGGCGCATTCTTCGCCGACGGCACGCCGAGCGACACCAGAACGGTTGCAGTTTCCACCTACGGTCGACTTAAAAAAATGAGACCCGTGCATAAATATGTAGAAACCGTGACCGGAAATACGCATCGCACCACGCCAAAGGTTTCGTACAAAGTATGAGGGTCACCAAAAGCGGCACAGACGCCACAAGTTGGCTGTCTTCTGTTTGCATATGTCAGCGGCCCACGGACCGTATGGTTCTAGATACACCAGCCTACTCTGCTAATCATTATTCCTGAAATGATCGCCTACAGATTGATCCAGCCCACTTGTGAAGATCTATAACAGAGTTTTCCCAAATGCGATCGATGGCACAGATTTCGAATTTGCTCGACAAATATTGCGCAATGCTTCGTTAAAATCAAAGCGATGATGATGAATATGCAAAGATTTTAAATTAACAACTTAATTTTTTTAATAGCTATACTTTACTATGACCATTGGTTATTTGTTGCACTATTAAATATTTGGGAACCGTTGACTTATGATAGATATATTCACACATCTGTCGCAGCCCGGCAATGTTCAATAATTCAAATGGTTTCTATCGCCATCTACGTAAAATTGCGTGTCATGACGTCTGCGCGCATGTGTTTAATATGCAGAAGATCTAGAGATCATATGGCGAATGAAAGATAACATAATACGTTTTCAAAATAAAATGTCACGCAACAGTGCGGATCTTTAATTTTGGTAATATTGGAAAATTTTATATGAGATCTATGCAGATACACGCTCTGTTTATGTTGCGTACTTGTACTTTCTTCTGCGAAACACACACGCCGGCGAACGTTTCGCAATACCGCATAAAAAAAGATCTGCCAATCGTTCGACGTGCGGAATCGGGGCATCTATGTACCGTGCATAATTTGCATCGTGAAAGAATCTTAAACAAAAAAATAATAAACATTTTCTCGGTGAAAAGGAAGTTTCTAGACGAAATAACATGAGTGAAGATAGCGTTAAATTTTCTCATACTGACATGAGATGTTAATAACTTATTTATGGAAAATATACCTTGATCGATCAATTAGGTTATTGCTAAAGAGCGCGAAATTGTTCGAATAATTCGCACATTCCTTATTGTTACCTGCTCTTTTTCAGTGGTTAAAAAAATAAATCATCAAAGAAGCATTGTTTGTTGTGTAGAAATTGTATCGAGCTGCATAAACATTATTTATTATCATGATAAAAACAAATATTTTCTTGAAACTGTAATAATTCAATGAAACTAATGAAACTGTCCCATGTCTTTCAACATTTTTGATGAAAATTTGATAACTGAATTTTTGAAAAGAATTCGCAGAGAAAATTTTCATTCTTTTATCGGTAAGCGACAACCTAAAAGATGCCGGCAGTGGAAAATTTCCCATTAGGTGCATGAGGCGCGCCGTTTGGGTCACATAAGTTTTGGCCTTAAGTTTTTTTTCCAAAAAAAAAATAATAATTTAGCAGTATTCCAAAGTAATTCCTCCTGAGGTTGGCAGTATTGGATTATTCTTAAGGTTGGCAGAACTAAATTTCTCCCAAGGTTGTCAGAACTATATTTTCTCCGTTGGCAATACTGAATTTATCCTAAGGTTAGCAGAACTGAATTCCTCCTTGAGGTTGGTAGGATTGATTCCTCCTAAGGTTTGCAAAACTAAACCTTAGGAGAGATTAGTGTAAATGGGGGTTTTACTGTATTGTCTGTATTATAATTCTGTCAACCTCTGGAGAATTCGGAGTAGTATAATTTGGGGTTCCACTGTACAAGATTTTCTTAACCCATGGTTTCGTTTCCAAGTTCTCAGTTATCAGTGATCAAAGAATCCAGATCTCAGAAGATTGTAAATAGTAATATGAGTTGCCTGGGTAGTGGAGAAGCAGAGTGATCATCTACTCTATCGGCGCCGGGTTGACTAAGAACGATATTCTAAACAAAAATGGGAGTTACCATTTAGGACAATGGAGAGGGTAAGGAATAATAATTTAAATTAAATGTGGAACGAATAAAAAAATAACCACCAGGAAGTGAATATGTACAAACAAATGTTTTACAATCCACTACCTTTATCTTTAAACATCTTTATAGAATCTTTATTTGTCACTTTAGCATTTATTGGAATGCCATTCTTTCATCGTTAAATAAAAAATGAGAAAAAATAAATGGCCAGGAAAACTCAGAAGTGGAGGAGGATAAGTTTTTTTTACCATATTACCCCTAATATAACGTCTTAGAGAAGAGAACAAACGAATACCGAGACAAACCCCTTCCTACTTGCCTGGACCACAGTTGAGAGGGTAACATCCGATACCAACATGGTAGAAGATGTACGTCCAATGCCAGCAATGGTCAAGAGAGGGAAACTCTTTACAAAAAACCGCATACCGAGACGGCTCGGGTCCCCGCGGTATGGATACGAAAGGGGAGCCCTCACGTCACTGTGAGACTCAGGTTCCTTTGGCCTCAACTACCATGCGAGAGTTTGGTAAGGCCCGTGCACTCAGCGAGTGAGAGCCTTGTGGCTGGCAAATGATGATGATGATGATGATCTAGCCTCTAAACTCGCCTGACTGCAAACTTCTTAGCCCATTATGTGTGGGATGCGGTCGAAAGGATCACCAATAATAACTGTATCAGTTACTATTTTTCATTTAGGATATAACGTTAACGTTAAACCTTTTTTGTGGATTAACGTTTGATCAGAAAAATAAAACATGATATTTTTACGATTTCTCAATCTTAAAATATGAAATGTATCATTGTCAAAAGATTGACGATACAAATTATTTCAATATTAATGAAATACAGCTAAAATATCAAAATAAAAAAGACGAAAAATAAGTTTATGATATTTATTTATTTAATTTCATCGGTTAATTATGCATTATTACTTTTAAAATATTATAATTAGTTAAAAATGAACTAAAACGATATTATTTCCTAAATAATTGTTTTATAGAAAATCACAGAAAATAATATATGATTCTATAAGAATCATCCATGGGCACAAGCTGCAATACTTTGTATAAACATTTAGATAGACATGTAATATCTTTTATAATACTTAAATATTTATGAGCAGTACTGAAGTATATAAAAACAAAGAAACACTCATAAATGTTAATATATAAATTTAAAGGCATATAATTTAAGGACTAATTCTACATATTTCAAAAAAAAAATTATAAATATTATAATATTGCATCATACATCATATTTTGTAAAAATTCGCATTAATTATTTGATAAATTACGATGGGCTCGCATAACCCTGTTAATGTTTACTAAATATGTAAGCGAAGAGATAATATATTATTTTCAATAAAAATGAACGGTTTTCATATATAGTAATAAATGCATTTTCTTGAATGAGAAATAATTTTGATTCACATTGAATTTTAAATATATTATTGACTGTTGTATTTGTGCGACATTTCTATTAGAATTTATAAAATTCAATAGAAAAATCATTACATAAAAATGTCAATTTACGAAGGGATAAATTATCGATATATATATATACATATATTTAATTATTTTTTATTATTTCAATAAGTAACTCATCTAATATCATATAATAAATTTGGTAAATAATTTTGTAACACTATAAAAAATTAAATATTCATCTCGTAAACAACGGTAAATTTAGTATAAATAAATAATCTTTATATTAACGTGTATAACAATATGTATTATAATAGAAAATGAGTATCGATAGCATTTATAATATGATAAATATATATTTCTATCAGTCATATTTCTAGATTCAACGTAAATAAATATATATATTTTTTTTAAAAGACCAAATGACTTGAAACATGAAAAGAATATGAAGAAATTAAGCAATCCGTAATAAAATCATACACGGTTATGTACGAATACACGTGCTGTTACCAAATTAAATATAAATTAATGTACACAGTAAACTCATAGACGCTTCATTTTAATATCTTCTAATTAAATAAATTTAAAAAGTCTAGATTTAAATAAATTTCACGAACATTCATGAATTTGTCATTGATACTGTATAATTATCGTTGATTTTAGCAAAATACATGTTGATCGATTGACCTTTGTCAACACATTTGCACCGAAAATAAGAAACTAATATCTAATTTATGTATAAGAGTGAACCATTTATAAACTATCCTTATAAAACAGCTGCAAAATATATAATTACATATTTATATATTATAATAATTATATGTATATAGCTCCGATCATTTTTCAAATAATAATGCCAGCATACAGAGGGTTTATTAGATATAGATTTTAATAATTCAAAGTAGTATTTCATTCAATTGATTAATTTAATCCGTCAGCTAGAAATATTTATATGATATTCTAATATCAGTCTATATAATTTATAGATAATTAGTAAGATTGTCACCATACATTATTTTAATGTAACGAAATTTAGTGAAAATCACTAAAACTAAAAGCAATCAGAATTGACGTATCATTTATATATTTAGATGATAGGCGTAAAGGCTTATTGAACAAATTTTCAAATCGAATATAAATTAAATTCAACAGATATGTGTACTAACCACTAAGCTAAACAACCACTACGATATGATTCAATAAAAAATCTAATATTAATAAAACGGTACAAATCCCAATAGTAATTGAAAATTTAAAATTTTCTATGAAAATTCATAATATAAAATTATATTTAATATCTATTCTCAATAAATTGATTATTGTATCAAATAAAAATAAATTACATTAAAAACGTTTTATTTTTGTTTAATTAGCTGCATTCGAGCATTTGTATATTAATATATATCTAATATAGTTAAAACGGAATAAAAAAAATTAGCATCGAGTCCTCGACAACGAGATTTAACAGAGTTATCGTTTGTACAAGTATTAAATCTCTAATGTACGGACAATACCAAATTATTTAAATACAATCCATAAGTAATTGTATATTTTATCTATTAACTTTCATATAGATCCCATCGGTGCTCCGTTGCCCGCAGTATTGGAATGTACTATATCACTTATTTCAGCAGAATGAGCACTGGTCGGAATGCGACGTTTTTTCCATAAATCCGACACGCAGGAAAACTAAAAATTAAAAATACATTTAATTAACCATTTAATGTTTTACATAATAATTATCATATTTATTTTTAAAAAAAATGTGTTTTCATATATATAATTTTTAATTCAAATACAAAGAGGCATCGTTTAACTCTTCCTCGATTAATGCGTATTCGATATAACGCGGTCTACTCGAAACTTATGAGAATGCAGTACATTGTTTGGTGCAATTGGTGTTTTGGATTTGGTGATTTGGAGTGATACGTAAAATGTTATTTATTTATTTTTAAATGAAATCGTTTAATACAGTTCCATTTAGCATTTTGTCATCTAAAAACGAATCCTAAGCGCTAAACAAAGCCTTACTGTACACAAATGAAACATTCGGAAAATGACTTTGTCGATCGTGACTTGCACAGACGGTTAACACTATCATGGCCGCATCGAATTACCAAAAACTTACGCTATTGAACGTATTACTTCAAATAGATCTAGCATTAACATTTGAAGATATAAAAATTCATTCACTGCATTCATTGTTCAGATGTGTATGCTAGATCGTCGGCCATCAACGGTTGGCGCGATCATTATGCATATGTGACATCATGGGGCCGGCAATGATCAAACCAGTGATGATGCAACATATGCATCACCGGCCATGAAAGTGTTAATAATATAAATCTCTTAAAATTGAAAGTAAAAAGACAAGTTTACACTGCTGGATGTCGTCAGTGACCTTTTTACTTACATTATGAATAATTTAGCTAGAGTTTATTGAACAAAAATCTTGAAATGAGTGAATTGTAAACCAAAAAGATTTAATGCTTCATCATTTTTTCAAAAAAGAGACTGCAACAATTGCCACTAAAAACATTTGTAGTGTATTGAAAGATTATTTGGATCCAACAAACGGTCGGCGCGATTATGCTGCATATGTGAAATTATGAGGCCAGCAATGGTCGAACCTGTGATGATGCAACATATGTATCACCGGCCACGAAAGTGTTAACATCGTTTGAAAATGGAATCCGAAACACAGTTTTTGCAAGACGTGATAACTGAAGATAAAAAATGGGTACGTTACACGAACCGAGAGCGCAAAAATCAGTTGTGATTAGAGTCAGGTAGCATTCACAAAAAAAAAATCATTTGGTGGGATTGCAAGGGCATAATTCATCAATAAATGTGAAACTGTGTTGTGAACAACTGGATTGTTCAGCAGGGGTAAGAAAAAAAACGACCGTCCCTGGTGCATCAAAGACAGGTTTTTCTTCAGCAAACAATGCTCGCCCGCATACTGCAAAAATTACACAAGAAAAATTAACCGACCTCAGATTGAAGTCAATTTATTACCCTCCATATTTTTCAGATATCGCTCGGTCTGACTATTATCTTTTCAGACCAATGCAACATTATTTAAATGGATTTTTTTCTAAATCAAACGGACAAATGAGGATTTTACCTTAAAATCTTCAAATTTTTATGAGACAGGCATTAAAATGTTGCCAGATATGTGTAAAAGGTCTAATATTAAACGAACCGTAACACTGTATCTAAATAAAAAATATTTGCTGTTCTTCAGCCAAAAAGTTTGCACAGACCTGACATACATAGTACTTTATCTCTCGTCCATTACATAAATGTAAAGGGAAATGTTCCTTTTTTCTTATCAGAGTTGGATAATCTACAATAAATCAAACAAACCACTACGGGTAACGTATGGTTGTTCACATTTCAATGTTAAACGAGTTCATTTATCGTTGAATCCATTGGTTATCTGTTACAGTATTATTATAAATATATGAGAACTGTTTATTTTATTTATTAGACGATGAATCAATGGTATGAAATATTTGAAATATCAGAGAGTGGACTAGATTGTATAATTCACAATCACCTCAAACTGACAAGCCAGTGTCATAAACAATTCATAGATTTTTTCCGGAAGTTAACCTGCGAAGTTAACCGAGTACTAACGTAGCTCAGTTGCGGTTAATTTACATAATTATAATAGATTATTTGTTACCTAACGGCCATGACACTTATAGATATATTCACACATCAGTCGCAAAAATAGCATTTCAAAACTATTATGAAGATATTAGTATGAAATTTTATCATTCCGTGCTCTTAAGGATGTGCATACAAAAATATTACTCCAATGATGCAAAGATTGATAGTTGCAGGCTTATATAAAGAATGATTACATATATTATTTTTAAAATTGTAGCTTTTAAACCATATTTTTCGTACGTACATACGTAATAATATTCAATTTTGAGCAGTATAGCTATATATTATGAATAGTTTTTTTTATCATGTTTATTATTAAAGCCAATATAAAAAAAATATATACACTTAAAAGTGTCCGTTATTATTAACATAATCATTCATTTATTTGAATCGTGCAAAACTTAACTTTTAAATTAGAAAATTGTAGAAAATTAAAAAGAAACTTAACAGAAAGAAAATTTAAGTCAACTTACAAATAATCAACTCAATAGACCTAACATCTCTGATGATTGAACGCTTGTATTTTTTTCCATACAACAACTCTTGTTAATTAAACTTTGCTAAAATTTATTAATAAATTTTTAAAATATTAACAGTATTTATAAAAATATTATGAAAAAAAAAACAATTGATTTATGAGTGATTTCCGCAATGGTCGATGTATCCCAAACCCATTAATTAATCCTAATCCAAAAAAAAGCAAAATTTCCATGCTCTATCCAAAATTAATAAACTCAAGCGTATGAATATAAACTAGATGGACACCATCACCAACAACGTTAGTAAAGTATTTTCCCATAAACTTCATCGTTAATTAATGTATTTAAATTAAAATGTATAGAAAATACTGTAGTTATTATTTTCTTGACTGAATTTTGATTATGATGAATTATATGAAAATTATAATTACAATTAGAACAGCTGTAACAACACCAATTAGCGCTCCACCAAAGACATCGCTCCAGTGGTGTTTGTAATCTGAAACACGTGACATAATAGTGAACCACGCTAGCATAATCGCGACGAATTGAAAACCATGTCTTAGTAATTTAGAGCCGGCCCATGTTAACTTGCATTGAACATACACCTGAAAAATAATTAAATTCTTGTGATAAAAATTATATAACCGTGTAAATTCATTATTCTAAGTAATCGTTAAGCTTTGTTTTTTTTAATGACTGTGTAAAAAGAGTTCCATTGTGTCTTCGAATTTATGAAATTGCAAAATATTTATTGAAATATAATTAAATATATATCCGATAAAAAATGCGTATATTTTAAAGCAGGTAAATAACAGGTTGTTCAGAAAGAAATCCATTATTTTTCATTTTAGCTAAAAAAATTGTTTTTATTTTTATTATAGCCCAGAAATAATGTCGACTTTTTCAAAACGAGATTTTAAAAACAGCCATCTTCGATTCATCATTCTGGAAAGATGCCCGTCAACATTTTTTATTAAAGATTTCCTGTGGGATTAGTTTCAATTCCGTTGAAAAAACTAGGTAACTTAGGTTAAAAATGAGTATCACCTATATTTGTAATTTTTTATCAAATGAAAAATAATCTGAAGATGAGAAAACACTTATTATTCGACTTAATAGCTTTATTTTTTAAATCAGTTATTTTCATTTTGTGAGCATGTGCGTTGTCATGCTGAAGAATAATACCACTTCTATTGAATAAATTTGGATGTTTGACATTTAGTATTTGATTTAATCTTTCTAGTTGTTGACAATAAACATCTGCTGCAATTAATTATCCCGGTTTTAAAAGTTTATAGTCGGCGATGCTGCAAATATCCCACCAAATGCACAGAAGATTTTTCCATAACGATAATTTTCAGGTTTCGGTGTCGGAATAAGTGTTTGGTTTTTGGTCAGCCACTGTTTTTTTCATCATTGTCAAACTGTCCACTTTTCATCTCCAATGACAACTCATTTCCAAAACAGCAGATTTCTCCGTTTCGATAACAATGATCTATGATGCAGTGTTCTTTGCGGGACAGCTTGTGCGGTACCAAAATTCCCGTCCGACAGACTTTATCGATGCATTTCAATTCCGAATTTATGTTTGATGGAGATCTTTTGAAGTCTTTAACCACTTCATGCCCGAATTATTTTTGACCAAACGTTCCAAAAAATGTATTTTTTTTTTGCTTTTAATTTGAAGCATATAATTGTATTAAAAACATTACAATGTTTTTTTTTCAACCCTTTTCGATCCATTATTTGCACACGGCTTCCCACGAATACGCGTGAGCGCGGAAATTGGAGCGTTTCTGCTTAACGCATATACGCGTCAGCGAGCATGAAGTGGTTAAGGAATTTGTTGGTCGTTCTGATTGAGGGAGCATCCAGTAAATTCCTCTTGACTGTTTGAATCAATGACACCAGAATTGATATCAGCTTTCTGTTGAAACTTGTCTATAAACTTCAATAATAGATCTTTTAGCCTTGATTGCGATGAAGCCCTGATCATAGAAAATTAGTGTGCGATGTCTAAAATATTGTTTTTTGTTTTGGTTGCCACCTATGGACTAAAACTGAACCCAAAAATCAGTGTGCGGAATAATGGATTTCTCTCCAAACAACCAAACATTAATTGGCTTGTTTAAAATAAAGTATTAATTAGAAAGGACTTTGTTTTAAATCTTTTTCAATCTAAAGAAGTGAACTGGTGGACATAAACATATATTAAAATACAAAGGATTCCATTCATTTCAATACATAAAACACACTTTATTGCGTTTTAAGTGTCACATAAAGCGGTTCAATTTAATTGAATATAACACTTGTGGTTTAAAAACATAGCAGTACCAATATTCAAGTGGATAAAATATACATACGGCAACGTAAATCATCGTAAATGTAGAGAATGATGAGTGACCACTGGGGAATGATAGCCTCATTTCCTTTATCAAATGCTTGTCATTACCTTGACACTGAAAATCTTGTATATATTTATATCGATATTTTGGATCGTTACAATCGATCATAGGATCGCAGACCTGAAATAACACAAATAAATTGTATATTAATCAATTTGATTCATCAATTATTATAAAATACGTCAATCTATCAATGTGAACGTAACAGCACTGTGCAGTGATATAAACCAACTGACATTTTAATGCATTTATCATCGAATGTATCACACGTGACTGTTGCGGATAACATTTAAGTGGTAGCCGTTTTTTTATTCAGCGAGGTTATTTTTAAATGAGTATACTTACATCAAAGAAATGCGGTCTAAGTCTTCCGATCGAGTACTTGGCGATATCCGTGGTAAGTTGCTGACATGCGACACCGAATCCGAATACACCAATCACGTTATAAGACGCCCAAACCCACGGCGGAATACGTTTACCCATAAAACTGTAAACTTTATGATGCGTCTTACCTTTGTGTATTACAAATTCCGTTACTATCATCTAAAATAATAGTTTTTTTTAATATAACAAAAAAAAGTATTCAATATTATGTGTTTGAAATTATTTTTAATACCAATAATATGGGACCAGCCAATCCGACCAGGTATAGCATCCAACTCGTGACTGTCGACGGATGAAACGGATGTCGGAGAGATTCATCGTCGCAGAAGAATCCTCGTTCAAAAGGTTTTCCCCATAAAAATAAATATAATATAGGAAAGCCGACTGTAATAAAAAGATATAATAAAATGATAACGGAGCACAATAAAAAATCTACGAGCTGAGGTATGTGACATTTTTATAAATAAAGATAAGAGCAAAATATAATGTATCATTCCACTTGTAGAGATTGTTGTATGGATTACTCTGTGTACTCTTTACGTATGTAAAGGCAGAGTTAAGTATGTAAACGTACGAGAGAGTGCATCTTTAAAATGAATATAATTTAAAAATGGTAGCCGCCTGTCTCAACTGTCAGTTATGCGATATGACATGGGACAGTGCACGTTGCTTTAAGCCGAGATTTTATTCAGCCAAAGTGTTTTTAACACAGCGACTGGATATTGTTTGACAGTGTGCTGTCATCTTGGAGAGCATAACGTGTTCAACGGAGCAGGGGATATTGTTTAAGGGGATATCCGAACAGGTTATCTGTATAAATATTGAGAAATTAACATCAAAGAAAAAAATAATACCGGTAAAATTCAATTTACAATGAAAAAAATGTTAATTGATAAAAGGTAAATGTTAATACACGAGATTATATGATAAATATAGTTAAAAGACACATAAAAAAATAATTAATATATTTTTTACGTTGAGAGATATCAATTTTTAATAATCATCCGATGATAAACATGAGAAGATTAACTGAATTATAAGAATTAACACATAGCTCATTGAAAAATGATAGTTGCCTCAGTTGCATAAATCAATATTGAAGCAAGTAATTTAAAATAAATTAAATAAACCATTAGCACATTTTTTATTGTGATGTTATTTATGATTTTTGATTTTACGTCGGGTTTAATCAAGCTACACATGTGTATCTAATCATTTTATCTATCTTAGGTGCATTGTCCTATCATTGGATGTTTGAAAGGGGAATACGTGTTGATCTCAATTAATAAATATGTTCTACGTATTACTAACTGCATCACTATACTTTTATCATGTTATTGTCATAATAATAAATAATGCAACGATTTTTTTATTCATATCGCATTATACAATATGTGGGCCATTACATTATGAATAATGTGATATTTTTGTCATATTTAAAGATATATAATAAAAATGATATAGAGATGATTCATACACAATGTAGCAAAATAAAGATAAATATTAATAAAATAATCTCAATCAATCAAAAGATAAAACAATTGCTTATCGTAAACAATTGTACGAGGTTAGGTGGCTATAAATTAAAATGTTGAATACATAGTACATTAAGACACACAGTTCACTTATGACTAATCATTTGAATTTAGAAAGTGGCATAGAAAACGATTTTAGTGAGCCAAAATTCTAGTAAGATTCCAGTTGGTGTTAAGCAATTCATTCGGTGTATGTCCTTCGTTGAAATAATTTATTAATGAAAGTATATAATTACTGAAATGAGGTTAAAAATTATTTTGATATTGTCACAGTTTTAAATTATTTCGCAAAGTAATATGGAGTATTTAAATCGTTATTAAAGCATACGCTCATGTAGAGTTGCATTTATGTGCATTGAAATTAAATCCTTGCGCGTGCATGTGTAGTGATTTAGCTGGTGGGAGGTTGTTGACATTTTTAAATTGAAAAATTAAATTTAGCAAGTTGGTGAATGAAGATGTTTACCGCAGAGCAAGAGCACAACGTCTAGGGAGACTTTGCGAATAATGAATTTGGAATCGGAGTCCATCCCGGCCGAGCGGATGGGATCGATAACACGAAGCGGCTCCACAACAACGTGCGAACCCCCCCGTGGCTCACTGACGACTGATTCCGAATCCACTGGCGCTGCGCCACAGTGGGATCGTCGCATGTCACTCCTCTCGATATCAGTGTGACCATCATTTAAAAAAAACATTTTTTTTCAATGGTGTAACATTGCGCCATAAATTTAGCCCAAATCAATTCGCATTTTAATTGAAATAAAAAAAACATAACATACATATTAATATCATCATTTGCTAGCCACGAGACACTCACTCGCTGAGCGTAGTGAGAGTCTAAATCGTGAGGGCTCCCCTTTTGTATCCAAACCGCGGGGACCCAAACCGTCTTAATATGCAGTTTTTTGTAAAGAATTTCCCTCTCTTGGCCATTGCTGGCATTGGACGTGCATCTTTAACCCTGTTGGTATTGAATTTTACCCTCCCGACTATGTCAAATAGAAGGGGATTTCCTTCGGCATTCGTTTTCCTCTCCTCTAGACGTTATCTGCTTATTACAAGTCACAAGTGACGAGAGATTTTTAACCTTGTCGCACAATAGCAATGACAGCTAAAAAATAATTTATAATTTAAAAATATATATCATTAAATTATTATTTTAATAGAATCATATTATTTTGAAGGATATTTAAAACAAGTTGCGGATAAAACGAATTGTGCAATGACAACGTTATCAGGCCAAATATACACGAATCATCATGTATGCTTATGTATACAGAAAGGAGCATTGACCTTGCATCGACAGTAAATAATTGTATAATTTAAAATAAAATTTATTTATATAATATATAGAAACTGAAGGTTATTCCAAATGTCCCCAATAACATGAATTCAACCATATAATTACACATCATACTTACTACACTATATTAAAACATATAAATGTTGAGTTATATAGATAGGAAATAATAATTTTATGATGTATTTTTAAGGTGGCAATATTTTTGTCGATATGGTAATCTCTGATGGCTAAACGTGGTAAAACTGTTTATCCGGTTGGATTACATTTTGAATTAACGTAATGCGTGATTTATTTTTTGAGTTTATTATGTTTTAAATAAAGACAATTACGCACAATCGCTTCCTTTCGACAAAATCGAGCTGCGTGAGTAGATAATATGTGATAAAATCAATGAACTTAATTTTGTGAATCATTTTTTGATGAATGATTCATATCAAGATTGTCTAAATTGTGTCCTTGTCTGACATCAAAACGCGTGCAGTGGGTGCTAATGATGTATGAATAATACATTTCGAAGCAATCTTACTGTATCTCGAAAAATTGCAAATGTCACATATATCATTAGAATCAAAAAAAATAAACTGCGTAGAGTGGTTTAAATGTAGATCAACTACGACGATTTTTTATTTAGATACGACGCTCAAATTATCTACTTATCGTAATTAAACAGGCATCGTCATCTAAACGTCAGAATTACTACCATTTTTTTTAGTACAATTGATACTTCGTTCGTGTTCGTGTTAGTACAAAGCAGTCAAAACTTTTTCTCTGTGTCAAAGGAGGAGTCAAAAACACATTTAAAATATTAATATTTTTTAAACTAAAAGAACAGAACCGTAGTTTAGATTTTTTACAAAAATTATCGTATATTTAGTGGACAAAATCCTGAAACTTTGATTGTAGTATCTTATTTACCGTATCGTATTTATCGAGATACAGCAAAATTGCTTTGCAGCGTCGAAATATAAATTAAACAAATTCGTCCGTTTACGATTAAAGTGTGCAGAATCCTTGGGTATATTTATTAATAATTAAAAAAGATGAAAGTCTAATTGTTAAAGTATGCAACGAAAATTAATTTGAACAATTTATCAAACTGAATTATATATCTTAAAAATTATAAAAAAATATATATTTATTGATAATTCAATTTGAGATGACTATTGGTCTCGATTTTATTCGTGATTCAAATCTATTTTGTTTTGTCATACATATCTACTCCAATTAAAAAGAAAATTAAAACTATAACTATGTAAAACTTCTAGATTACTTCTAGAAAATTAGACAAACTTTAGCAATTTTTCAATACACCCACGACTTTTGCCCGTCATGAATAACTATTTTTATTCCTAGAATAGCCCATTTTTTGCATTTTATTTTTATGATTACGTATTATTATTATATTTTATTTCATATAAACTTTCATATAAACTATTAATACACTTTCTGAGAAACGTGACCATGTGCATGATTTCCCTTATGGAGGACCATGTACATGGTTTTCATGGGAATATATAGTGCAGTGGTTTCCCGTTGCCTTCTGCACCACATTCATTTTTTTTATACTGAAGAGGCTATACCGGCTTATATTTTTGCCAATTATTTTTTTGTGAAATAAAAGTCGTCAGCCTCCATCCCACCCCTCTGTTGACCGGCGTCACAGAATTATTCAGAATGGTCACCCATCTGAATAATATCTGCGTTCAGTAGCAATTAACTTGACAATCATAATTTGATTGTATTTACCTATATTCAAGCTATGACGGGTAACTATAATTAAGTCGGATATTGATGAAGAATTCATCAATATCTTGACTTGAACTGCTGGGGTCTATTTTCATACAAAATAGACCCCATCGGGCAACGACGTTAATTTCGAGACGCAGTGATGGATCGGTTAAAAGAATATTTTAACAAGATGTTTCAAGAAAATAATAGCTGGTTCGACAAATTTAAAATGAGGCAATCTTTACAAAATATTAAATTGATTCGAGAATCGTATGATGCAGATAAAAATGCCGCAAAATAATTAACATCCTGATTGTCTAAAATTATTATAGATGGAGAATATTTTCTTATCCAAATATTCAATGTAGATGAGTTATTTTGGAAATAAATGTCTAATCGTACATTCAAAGGAAGAGTCAATTGGCTCTGGACACATTCTAAAAACCGATTGACATTGCATTATTCCATTGCTTTGACATGTCTTTGACATCGCTCTACTTTCAAACATTTAAGATTCTCATGTAAACCTTAGAAATTACGGTTCTATATCTTTTAGTTTAGAAACTATTAATAATTTAAATAGTTTTTTGGGTCCTCTGTAAAGTTCGACATCTCGAGATACAAGGTTTAATTTTTGCGACGATGTGTATGGGTAAGATTGTCATACATTTACATATAATTGAAAAATTTTAAGTAAATACAATCAACTCGTTTTTATATGGCTTTGATATAACACGTTCCACAAATAGGAACAAATACTACATTTTTACACGAATTATTTGTTCTAATACGATTCCCAGAAACAAAACATTTATATATGTATATTCAATTTTGCACGTTGTTATGATCCGGTGTTCATTGGCACAAAAGAACACAATAGCCAATGTAAACAAAAAAGTAAACAAAATCGTGAAAACAGCTGCTTTAATTAGCAAGGGCTTGCAATTCGTTAAGAGTATGGAACAACATTTTCTCACTTTGATCCCGACTTAAAACGAGCTTTGAAATTCCAACAGGACCTGAAGATTTGTAAAGCTGGATATCAAAAAATGTATAAACAACTTGAGACACATAAAACACGGAAATGTATAACCGATTTCCTAATCACAAGAAATTCAACAACACATTAATAGTTAGAGCTACATTAGAGACTCACACATTAGACGTGTCGTTAGTAATATATTTTTTTTCTTAATAAAAATATATAATAATAACATTTTAAATATTTTATTCATTGAGTTTTAATTTTTTACACGATTTTCTATGCCACAATGTTGATCTTATTTAAAATAACACGGTTTTTTTATAATTTAAGGAACCAATCTTCAATTTTTTTAATGAATCTTTTTTTACACGGTTTTTGTTGGAACGTATATGTATGTAATCATTCAAAAATAATATTATATATTTAGTTGTAACACCTCCGCGTGTGGTCTAATTAATGATCAAAAGAATCTGCTGTTAAAAGTAATTAAAGATTTTTCTTAAATATTCTAATGAATTTCAGACGAAGAAGCGTTCAAACAAATAAAAAAATTAGTACTATGGTATTAGGTTGGGCAGGAAAGATAAAAATAAACAGAGACATCTCCGGAATTTATAATTAGAATGCTGTCTGTGAATTTATTACATGTAAGTAAATCTTTGGTATACATTTTGTCGAATTAAAATGAATATATTATAATTTTCGCATAGTAGTGTTGACGTAGATATTTATTTATTTAATTTTTCTTTTATTTTTCACAGCTTCTGTATTTTATTCAATAAGAGAAACATCACAGCAGGTGCAGCCAAATTTTATTGTGTGAACTGAGAGTCGGTATATGGATCTTTATGAAAAAAATATGAAAGAATTTGCCCTCAACTGGTTGCGCGACTATTAACAAAAATCAAACCGACAATGGCAGGTAAAAATATCAAAAGAAGCGGAAGATCTGTTGTTATTTTGGACAGGGAGAAGTAAAGAATGAAATATCATAAAAAACCGTTTCGACATAGTTTGGTGTTCTAAACCACAATTCGCGGTTTAATTGCGGTCAATTTAATATAATAATTCATACATTACACAATAATAAACGATGTGATAAAAATAGGAAGAATAAATATTCTACTATCTCCCACTATCATCTTAAAAATATATTTATCACAAGTAACTTGCAAACGTCGTAACTGATTATGTGCACTTGTGATATAAACAAATAGTTATATAGAATATGAATATACATAGTTTCTATAATTTACATAGTTAAGTAAAAGATTCCAAAGTGCAAATGTAGGGTCATTTTATGTGGGTCGTGAATTCTCATATTGTGATTGCATTCATAAAACAAAATATGTATATAAATACACACATCTATGTTAAAATAAATACTCGCTCGACATGCTTACGAAAGATTTATTTTGACATTTTTTTATTTTTCTTTCGTCCGGACAATTATATTTATACATCCCTGATGATGCGAGTTTTTTCGTTTATATTTTTTATGATCTGCTTAGCTCCGTGACAATTTAATCTCTTAAGTTTACATTTTTTTTATAGTTTACATGAGATCCCTAAATCGGACGCTACCGCCTTCACATTGGAAGAATCTCTAGGGACATTAATGATCCTTGGGAAATGGGGAAGAACGGGGATCAAAAATGAACAATAAGATTTTTTTATAATCGTATACACAATATTTCGCATAAACTAATATAGTCAGTAATTTTTATATGGTTTCGATAAAAAAAAATTTTTCATAATAAGAAATGTAATATTTGTATCACATTTTTAAAACAATATTTGTAACAAAAATATTTTTTTGTTACAATCAATTTAAAATGTGCAATTTCATTATATGTGCTTGAATAACAAAATATTCACTTAAATTTAAATACAATAATTTTTTTTGTGATTCAGGATCTTAACTTCAAATTCAGCCATTTGCATTTCAAATTAATCTCTTTTCAATAGACATTTGAAGGAAAATCATTTATTCTCGTTTGTCTGCCGTTGCAATTTATACAAAATGTAACATTTTTAATAAGAACCGTGGAACTGAATTATTAACCAATTTCATTATTTTATTTTATTTCTATCTTTATTTATAATAATTATTATCAATATTACTGTAGCCAACCAATTGATTTTTATGTAACAATTGAAAAGATAATATATTACCGCCAAAATAATCTTTGATAATGGTGGTTAAGGTGAAACATCCACAATTTTTAGGAATAATGTCAAGGCGTGCATTTTTAAATACAACTGACAGAGATCATAACAGCACAAATTGAGTCCATCAAATATTTTAGTAGGATATTTTTTCGAGGATCATACAACCGGTTGTTTAAGTTGATTGAGTCGATTGAGGTATATTTTCTCACCTCTTGAGTTTTATTTTTATAAGAAAATAATATTCGATTATTTTTTTATTAAGAAATAAACGATTTAAAAACAGTTTGGTCTCATAAAAAATCTAGTTTTGCCCTGTGTATAAAATGTGCACTGATTGTAAATACAAATCGACCCTGAAAAGCAAACTTAGTGTATCTCGAAAAATCAAACTCTACAGAGGAGTTAAAAAACATTTAAAATGTTAATAATTCATAAACTAAAATAAATTAAACTGTAGTATAGACCTTTTTACATAAGTTATTGTACATACAGTGGAAAAAGTCTTAAAAATTGAAACTACATATTTAAATTAGGCGCTGGCCAAAGTATTTATGTTGGCAGCACTGCGTGACGTCACGCGCGGCAGGTGTTTGCGCTTGCGCACTGCGTTTGTCAGCAACGACAGCGGGCAGCGCCGTGGTTCCCGCAGTCCCTCAGTCCCGCAGTCCCGCCCGCCGCCCGCCGCCGCCATGTCCCTCTTTGGTTCCGACGCCGACATGTTCTTCGCGTGAGTGCCTCCACACTGCCAACTGTCACTCGCCCCGCCTCAAATGTCAAAACATGAGCTCTTCTAGGACTTTCGACGCACCATGGTCACCATTACAACTGTGTGACAGTTCTTTCCCTGATGCAAAATATGACATTACACACTCAACCACTTACATATGTGGATGTTAACAATTATACATATTTAAATGCATCATAAAAAAACGACCATAACAATTAGGTGTCAAAGCCATATTCAATATAATTGCACAATGTATTTAGTAAATGTTTGTTTTTATGTATATTACTTTTATTTATATAGTTGCCTCAGGCATGAGAGTTCCCTTTCACGTATTTTCTCTAGCCACCGATCGTTGTGCCATATGACTTGGCAAAGAAATTTTTCGAGATGTTGTTTGACATAGTAAATAACAGCCCTATACTGTGCCAGTTATACTTGTGAATTCATGTGTGCTTTTCCTTCCGTCAATTGTGTAGAGTGTCGTATTCGGAAGATCCTCTAACAGCTATTGCTCTGCTTAACTACTTGACTGTTTACATCGATTTATTTCATATTAAATATCATCCTTTTGTTGAATTTTTACATAATATTTCATAATTGTATGCAATTAAGTAATTTAATAATAAAAGCGTATATGTATATTTATATGTTTTTTATTTTCGGAGTTATTTTTCGCCATTTGTTCTTATGAATAGTTTTTTCACTCATTGTTATAAAATAAATTATGTTATTTAATAATTTGTACATTGTTATATTTAACCATTGATAATTATTTCATTTTAGATCTTACATGCGACAAATGCGTCAAATGAATAACATGATGAACACCATGTTTTGCGATCCATTTGGAATGATGGGGGATATGGGTATGCCATTGTCAATTATGGGACCGCCGGCACATGCACAAAACAGAATGATGCCTTTTATGCCCGATCTTAACATCAATCGTATGATGCCTGCTAATCTAGGTATGTGTTTTTTTTCACAAATAATGTATTAAGAAGTAATAAAAATTGTTTGAATGATTGTTTTTAATTTTTTTTAGAGGGTATGATGAATGAACGATGCAATTCTTTCAGTAGCAGCACATATGTTATGTCAAACGGCCCCGACGGTAGGCCTCAGGTAAAATTTTTAACCAACTCAATTTTATTTCATTAACATGGATTTATTAATTTTATCGACAATCTAACATTTTAAATCGGTTTCAGGTATATAGTTCTACAAGCAGCACTAATATTGGCCCCGGTGGTGTTAAAGAAACTCGTCATACTGTTGAAGATTCGGTATCTGGCACTAAAAAAATGTCTATTGGTAAAAACTTTTTTTATATTTTAGATTTCAGCATGAAATATAAGAATAAGTGAGTTTATTTGATTTTAGGTCATCATATAAATGAGAGAGCTCATGTGGTTGAGAGGGAACAAAATGTTAGATCAGGCGACTTGGAGGAGAGACAGGAGTTTATTAATATTGAAGAAGAAGAAGCCGACGATTTTAACAGGTTGAATGTTTTAGCAATATTATTTAAGTGACCTATTAACCCTGAGGCGGGTCTTTGCCACCTGGGGGACACTTTCGTCTCAATCATGATGTCATGACTGTCACGGACGCTCTCCAGGTTATCTTGGCTCTTCGAATACGGGTCAGGTCGCCAGCCGTAAGCCCGGGGAAGCCGAGCTGTCATGCGTGGATTGTAACAATAATAATCAGACAAGGCTAGCGCCAATTAGTATTTAATTTACGCTCTGATCAGGTGCTATGGGCAACTCCGGTAACACACGTCACTGAATTGGCCGGCCTGGCTACTCATAGATCCGTAGAATCTACAAAACCATGATTGTGCCCAATGGCCAACGCCTCCACGTCTGATATTTACGTGACAACACTTGACTATATTTAAATCATTTAAAATGAAATAATATGGTTGCCATTGTGGTGCATATAACACTGCTATCTATCAGAAATATTAAATTTACCCGATTTATTAAATTCCAGGATCATTTTAACATAGTTTAACTCTCCGTCTTACTTTCTATTTATGTAAAAAAACATCTTTTGATAAATAAAATAAATAATAGTCGGAGCCCAATTCACCTAATTCTCTCTAGTTTGCTTGTAAACACAAGTTAAAATCATGCTCATGAGTGTGATGTGTCATAATCATAATATATGATTCTTTCAATAACCCGCCATGCATACAGCAGTACCTTTTGAATGGTCAAATTGTGAGAGTTGGTTTAGCTCTCTGATATAGTGAACCATTGTTTATTATGATACAGTACCCATTTCTCATTACCTCTGGTACAAGATTTGCTTATACCACTTAATCAGGCTTTAACATAGACTCATAATCGAGCAGCATAGTAACCTTGGGAGCCAACCATCGTAGCCCTAGCCACAGGATTGAGTCGGACGCGTCTCGGCTGGAGCTTGAGAGGTGAAGAATATCGCCCAAATTATGAAGCATATTATGAATAATTCATAAAACAAAAACTTCATGATATTGATGAAGATTTCATCAACATCTTGACTTGAAATGCTTGGGGTCTCTGATAGACCCCTTCGGACAGCTCGGTTGTTTTCGAGCCGCCGTGACCGATGGGTTACATCAATTTTTTTTTTGCGAAAGCACCATAAATATTGAAGTTGTTTATGAATGGATGTTTTAATATTGACATTGTTATTTTTTGAAATTATAGAGAATTTGAGCAGGCGATTGGACCTCGCGGAAGCCACTCACGTGCACGTATAATGCCGGCTCGTCAAGCTCCTCTTCTGGCACTGCCAGCACCACCGGTTACAAGGTTGGCTAAAACATAATTTGGTGATATTTTCTATTTAGTTTTACATGCATATTTAAAATCTATTGTCTCACTGCATGTGCCAAAGTTTTGATACCTATTGTTTATTGGTTTCAATCTTCAGTTAAATAATATTTGACAAGATTTTTTTTATTAGTATCTTTGAAATGTTTTATTATATCTTGTTATGGTACATGCATGTAGGTTTTTAAGTGTAGTTATGATGCTTTATAGGTAATATGTATGAGTAGGGCTAGAAAATTTACACAACTTGCATATTATTTTGAAAATTATCTTGTATAGCTGTTACATCAGCTAGTAATGATCACGTTGAAGCAGGAAAGTTGACTTTTTAGCCCTATAATAATTAGTTTTGTAAAAAGTAGATGTAGTGTGATATCGGTTTTGTTAGCAGGAGGTCAGGTAGCAGTAATATCGGTCCTCGTCGCCCTCTGCGTCAAACGAACAATCCTGCTTTGCCAGCACCTTCCTCTCACAGGTAATTGGGATATATGGTAATTGGGATCATACATTAGAACTCGACAATAACGATATTATTTTATATTAATTTTAATATTTATCCAGTATTTAGTAGTTTTTATTTTTTGTAATTATGCCTTGCTATGAATCAATGTTGGTATTAGCAGTTCTATTGTCTTTTTTATATTATTATTATTTTTAAATATTTTTAGATTAATCTTTTGTAGTAACTCATTTTGATTATTATTTTTAAATTATATTATTACATTTTCCTTAACATTTATCGACTAAACATCTATTAACACATTACCAGCGGGGGTTGGCGCCGGCCGACTGCGCGCTTATGCGGGCGAAATTTGGGACTTGCGCGCGTAAAATTTGCATTTATTTAATATCCTAACTTTTAAAGTAGTAGTTATTTGATTTTTATTAAGGAAAACAATAATATGACATTATGTTTCATTTATACGAAAAATATTTTTAAATACAAACAGTATAAGTACACTAGTACGCGGTTAAACACGAGACGGTATTAATACGTAAAAGGTATTAATACTCTTTCCGCCGTTTAGCATCAGTCGGCGTAACGGGTATTAATACCCTTCCCGCTGTTAATGTGTTAACATTTGATCGACTGAATATTTTAATGACCTCATTGGTTTAAAAATAATCAGCCTGTTAATTGTTAGGAACAATATACTATTCTTTCATCCATTGACCCTCTCCATTAAATGTGCCTATCCGGATTAATTTTTTCAGTTTCAATTGAGGTTCAGTGTAGTCCTATGATTTTCCACGACTATTCCAATAACATTAATGTAATAAAATAATACTCGATCTCTTTTCTTTCAATAAATATTTATATATCTTTAATAAAATAAAATGATGTGAGCCATCACAATATTATTTCCAGATACAACAGAAGGAAATACTATTATTAATCGTCTAAAAGCCGTGAGTTTTGTAATTTTTTAATATGAATGATGCATTTTAATTTGTATATAACCATTGTAAAATATTAAAAGGTTATTATTTATGATGGACCTGCAGCTCGTGCATCTTACTTTGAGATTTTTCAATCCCATCCTGCTAATGTATATTAGAGAAATATATCATTTACATTATAATTTTAAGAAATCACTTTTTTAATTTATTTTATTAACATTTTTTATATCATTTTTGTGTGATTTTTAATCCCTATAATACCAATAAAGGTATTGGCTATATAAGTATTTCTCACTGCTTAGTATTTTTTTATTATTGATTATACTTCATCAAAAAACTTGAGATCTTTTAGCATGAAATTTATAAGGAACTAGCTTACCGCAGGTTTACTCGCGCTTCACATATAATTATATCATGGTATGGGTGATCATCTTTTCAAAGCTTGCTTATTCCATTTTTTAACTGAACCTAAAAAAAATCTATATTTTTCAATATTAACTTGTAAATTATTATATTGGTGTTGTATTTAATTTCCATATCATTGGGTGTATCCAGATTTTTATACCAATTATTGTGTATGTATTTACTAAAAAATATTTTTAATCAAAATATAATGCATTTAACCCTCCCCACAGATAAAAACACAAATAAATTATTATAAAATTTATGCTAATCCTCAAATATATCCCGTATTATTTTTATAATGTATCATTTTTAAAATTTAAAAGGAAATATTAAAAACTAAGGTTAATGTCATATTTAACGAAATTCTTAGATATTAATAAAGTAATGTAACTCGCACCTAATTTTATATTATTCATTTAGTTGCTCTTTACATATTAATTCACCTCAGCTAAATTTCCAATGCTTTTTTAATTCTGGCGGTTTCAAGTTTCGGTACCGGAAAAATATCAATCCATGGTAATCAGATGAGATATTTCATTCCAGATTATTGATTTTTTAAGCATTTCTCTTGCCCCGTATTGATTGCTCTTATTGGATGATACTTACAAAATCTATTCAGAAGAGATAGATATTCATCAAGCTTTTAGATCTTCGAATAACGGAAATTGTGAGCTAGAAATAGAAGGGGAATAGGGATGGCTAAAATTGCAATGTCAATTTGCAAGTTATCGACAATTTGGAAAAACAGGGGGGTATCCAAAAAGACAAAAATGTATAGAGCAGAGTCTGGTATTCTCAATTTTTAATTATGGCGTAGAAACCTTGACCATTAAAGGAAAATATGGAAAAGAAAAAGATGGTGCTGACGACGTCTCCTGAGACTACCATGAACTGCTAAACACACAAACGTGTCTGTCCTAAAAGGAATGGGGGAACGAAAAAAAAAACCGACTTTCTACCACTTGCTCAAAAGGATTCTTCGATACTTTGGGCATCTCGCTAGAAGAAACGATAGCCTGGTGAAGCTCGTCGCGCTTGGAAACATCCAAGGACGCGGGGGAAGGGACATGGTGCCCATCCGCTTGAACAACCAAGTCAAGACCGCCACAGGCTCCACCGTAGTAACTGCGATGCGAGATGCAGAATGCAGAGAATCCTGGAGAGACAGTGCCGACTAAATAAGAAGATATTATACCCAAATATAAAATTCCAAGCTGCTCTGATCACTCCTGAATGATTCATTAGTTAATTCATCGAGATTATTTTTTTTCTCTGAATGTTTATTTTTGTGCAAGTCGAAATTTTCATCACGTAACCTTTAAATCTATTCGGTACTAATGGCAAACTCTTTTGGCAGACATTTTAGGATACTCGAGCGTTAATGAACACATGAAATATAATTGGCAAGAATTTGGTAGAAGGAAAATTGACACCACACGAACTGAGCAGAGTCAATATGGGTGACTGCGTAAACGTGTGCGATGAACTCTTGGAACAGGAATAGAAAGAACCGTTTTTATGATTACCGACGATGAAAAATGGGCACTTTTTTTGAACCGACAATGAAAAAATCAATGATTATCTCAGAGCTAGGTACTAAAAACAACCCCAAGGCCGGCGTTAACACCAATAAAACTGTTGCTGTTGGGTGGTGGAACTGCAAGAAGATAATGCATTTTGAAACACTTCCATATGGCCTATGTGTTCCTGCAACAAGATGACGTGCGTCCACATATGTCGGAAATTACGAAAGAAAAAATTAAATCGTTATGGAAAACAATTCAACAAAGGATAAAATTTCAGAAATACCCAGGTGGTGAAAAAGGGATTTACCTAATATTTAAATTCAAAACTGACACAATTTTACCATAGGAGGATCTAAAATTTACCAGAAAGATGGAGAGATATATAAAATAATGTGGAATTTATATTTTATATTAACTTTTCCATTCCTCGATAGGGTATTTTTTGATTTCTCATGATTTTTATTTTACTTAAATAACTCGTTTAATATAAACATTACATTTAAGAAATTATTCCTCGTATCCACAAATTTGAGGCCACTACAGGCGTAGGTAGGTCGCGTCAATGCATTCTCTAGGAAGCTGGGGGAAGTTTCCCCATCAGGCATTGCGGTTCGTTTCTTTATACTGAACCGGAATGTAAGGGTTAATAAATGAAGTTTTTCCAGAAAATTACATCATTCATTAAAAATACGCCATTACTTTCCAGATTACCTAATATTCCATCAAAAAACAACATTACTTTCATCTGTCAATTTTTTCCCCAATTGTAAATTGTCCCTTACGACTTTCTGTACACAAATTAAGATTAATCCATTGTTTTTTTTTTAATATTTTAGCACTTCTGCTGGCGTTCGCCACACATATGGCTCTGTCCAACCGCAACGTTCTAAACAAAGAGGATCCAAAACCCACTACAACAATGCAAGCGACTATTGAACATCCCGCCTTCATCTTTGTCCTATGATTTATCTGTAATGATGCAAACGAAATGTATATTGACCAAACTAAACTGTTGATTATAGTCGACGAATGTTATCACAACTACTATTGGAATTACTCATAATACTGCCCTTAAATAAATTACTTAGCAATCCAAGAGTGTTTGGGATAAATCTTTCTCGCCTATTACGATAACGGTGGATACATTTTTTATTGTGACACTTGGGCCTTATCATTTTCCTTATTTATATATGTAGAATAAATTGTTTATGTCCATTTTTGATATATATATATAAACTTTGACAAAGCTTATGACTGTAGCTTTGTTTTTTTTTATTATTTTTCATGTACCATACGTACAATAGGGAATCTCAAATTAAACAATTTGCGTTCTGTTGATTATCCAAATGTTGATTATAAGTTAAATACATGACTTTTATATTGTTAAGAATTACGGATAATATTCTCTCGATGTTAAAAATGTATATATTTTTAACGCCTTCATAATGTAATTGTAGAACAGTTGTAGCAGAACAATTTAATTCATTTTTAATACATGATTTATTAATCTCTCAACAGTCTGGCGATATATATATTTAACATTTATTCAATAAATAATATTACAGTTTAAACATTTCAAGTTCGTTGTTCTTTTTATAGCCAAATTTTTAAATTATTTTTTTTATATGGCGGATAATTAATGCGAGTATTTAAGACTGTTTATTAAAAAATAATATATATGTAAACACATATATACATGAATACAACTCCGAGGACGATGTGACTGTTGAGACGTTATAGAGTTGTGTATTAAAACAAACGACTCGGCGCTTTTTTGTCATTTCATATACTGCACGTCATATTATTTTGATTAAAATTGGTCATGGGAATGGAGAAATTAATCTTAAGTACATATTAATTAGTGTGTGGTGTTTACTGTTGGAATAAAAATGTGTTATTACATTAAACGTAAGACGACATTTTTTTACCGTTAATATAATTATATGTCATTTTTTGTCAATAGTTTAAATGGACTCTGCATATTGAATCGTTATATCGATTCGAGCGTGTTCGAAATTATTGCAAGGAATGTATAATAGTTTTCAGTATTTCGATAAATACATCGTCAATCGTATTGCTTAAGATGTGGTCGTTAATTAAAATCACGGACCGTATAGATGACATGATTATAATCAATAAACGTAGCGAGACAGACAGCCAACGATAATATAATTTTTATATAAAACAGAAATTGTATGAAATGTGCTTTAAATAATTTACGGTTTTTCATGCACGTTCAATAATTCATTATATTATTTTAGTGATAGTTTATCTGAGCAGTATAGCATGTTTATTTTCATATCCTTTCAAATTAAGGTGCTTAGCTTAAATCATTTCACTGTAATATTTCATACTCGGCGGCGAATTTAAAATTGCAATCATTGAATTTTAGTACAAATAGTTATTCTATATGTGGACATTGAAAATAGATCGACTGGATTTATATATATATACAAAAAAATAATATGTTACATATATATTTTGCTAGTTGGCCTATATTATTACGTTAATGAATAGCTGTATTGCTTAAGTATTGTAGTTGTATTCATCTATAGTTTATTATTTAATAAGATTATTGTATTTTCGTAATAATATGGTTTAAGCTGTACGACGTATGGAGAGTAACTTGATAAATTTATACCGTTAACGAGTTCCATCGGTGGTTTTGTAATCCAGCCGCGTCTCATCTAGAATTATTGTGTATTGGTCCACGAGCTCTTTATCATATTCCGAATTAAACCATACATATTCCAGACTTATTGAGTGAATGGTTATACATTTAATAATTCCACCCATCAATGTATTCGTAGATCCTTACAGCTGTATTACAATTTGAACAAAATATATAAATTTAAAATTGTCAATTTGCTGATTTTGTATTAACCTACCCACGTATATGTGTATTGAGGCCAAAATTGTATTTGATAGTGCCAAATAGCGTTGATGCATTTAATTGACGTTAAATTAGAAATACACTCGACTCTTTTTACATGGTAGATATGTTCCACTGAAAATTGGGTTAAAAAACCGTGTTATTTTAAAAAAGAACTACATTGTGGTATAGAAAATCGTGTAAAAAAGGTAATTTTTGTTTTTGTTAGTTATTACTGTCCTGTGTGGCTGTGTTTTTTGTTTCACAAGTTGTTTATATATTTCTTAATATCTAGCCATACAGATCTGCAGGTCCTGTTGGAATTTCAAAGCTCGTTCTAGGTCAGGATCGTAAGTGAGAATATGCTGTTCCATATCCTCAGCAAATTGCAAGCCCACTTGAATTAAAGCAGGTGTTAGTTGATAATTTCACCATTTTGTTTACTTATTTACCCATTGTTCATTGTGTTCATTGACTATTGTGTGTGTGATGCGGAGTCGTTAAAAAAAACACGAATCCGATATTTACCAACAACACGACTCCGACTCAAAAAAATTCAATTTTATCAGGTTGTTTTCCTACCTTTGCATATAGCCAATTTTTTCATGTTATAAGCATAAAAATAAAACTAGATCAAACTTTATTAATTATTTATTAGAATTTATTCTTAAAACAACATTGCTTCTATTAAATCTGTATTCGTAGAAGCTCTCAAATCAGAATTGAGGATTTTAAGAGCGGAAAAAAACCGCTCTACGGATGCTTGGATTGGCGGCAATGCTGCAACGGTCAATGCTGATTATTTTATGATTTCTGGATACCGCTGTATTGCCATTTTAACATTTAAATTATAAGCTCAGTCAATTTTTTCCACCATTTTCGCCAATGCATCGTAAAATCCGTTTTTAAATTTTGAAATAGGGTCTGCTTCGTCTACTATATTGGGACTCAAACGAGGACGTTTTATTTCTTCTTGTTCATCGAGATATTTTTCAAAATCGACTTCAGATTCAGCGGTATCGGATGAAGATGATGATAATTCAAGTATTGATTGATCATAGCTGCCTGATGTCGTCTCGTTTCCCACTCGAAGGCCTTTCATACGAATGGTTAATTCAAACAGAGCGTTCTTAGCTCTATTTATTTGTTCTTCCGTCAATATGGATCGAACCATGGGGTCAAGTTTTGAATGTTTATAATAAAATTATTGTTTACATATTGATTGAAAATTTAATTTCCATTAGCAAATATTACTTTCTCCACCTATCTGGCAATATTTTAATGTCCCGTTCATAAAAATTTGAAGTTTGGAGGCAAATTATTCTTTTATTCCATTTTTAACGTCGTCATGTGTATTTTTTTTCATTTAAATAATGTTCCATCGATTTGAAAACATGATAGCCAGACAAAGCTATATCTGGAGAATATGGAGGGTGATGAATTGCCTTCCATCCGGGGTCTGTTAATTTTTCCCATGCAATTTATGCTATATGCAGACGAGCATTGTCATGTTGAAAAAAACCTGTCTTCGATGCGCGAGGGTCATATTTACCGTTAAACAGTCCATTTATTCACAATAAAGTTTGCATGTATTGTTTGACCAGGTTTTTAGAGCTCGAAAATGAATTATTCCCTTGCATTCCCAGCATACAGACAAAAGATTTTTTTTGTGAAACCAGACTTGGGGTTGGTACTGCTATCTGATGCTTTGATAGCCATTAATTTTTGCACCCTTGGAGTAAAGCACCCATTTTTCATCGGTATACCATCATCCACTTTACTAGGTCTTCCACTTTTGGGGTTACGAGGCCAAGGTGTACTTCTAATACTCATATATGGTAATTATGTCGGAACAAATTATTTTGTGTTAAAATATAGTATTTGTTGTTTTTAGTGGTCGGTGTTATTTGAAATCCGTGTAAAAAAAGAATCGAGTGTGTAAAAAAAAGTCATTATATATATTTTGTAAATTGATTTATTAAAATCAAACCCATATGAAATTAAAACAAACCGTAACCCATAAAACATGCAAAGTATATAGATATATACATAAAAATGTGTGAATATACAAATCACTTTTGAATAAAGTGGTAATTAATTGCCCAAATAATTTCTGAATGCATGTGACGATACGATGAGTGAATGCGTATTAAGCATAATATACCTTCACATCTTCGTTTGGCACCCATTTACATTTATTCAGAATTTTTTTATAAATAATTAAGCCCTTAATATTTAAAAAAAAAAGGAATTAAACTATATTAAAATGTGCATGAATACATCGAAAGTAGAAATAAAAAGCCAAAGGCATATGAACATTGCCAAACCAAGAAAGTTAATTATAGGAAGATAAAAGCCATGATTATATTGTTCAAAATAGGAAAATTCTATGATGTAGATAAAGTGGTCGGGGAGTCATTTCCCCGCGATCCTGTGTTAGTTGTCCGCAGAGAGAGAGCATATGTCGTCGTTGATAGCGAGAACTTGCGTTATGAACGAATTGTCCGCCATTATACCGGCCAACTTGACGATGATGGATAGCAATTCACCGTCTTTATAATTCATTTGATGGCTACACATCGCTATTTGATCGATGAGATGTTCCGGTATCTGAAATAAAGATAAATAAATTAAAGCGTGTACAAAAAAAATGTTTATATATGCAACTCCTGGCTAACACTTACATTATTTTGATCTGCAAATGATGAAAATTTATATTTGACTCTCTGTTTGCCAGATTTATCTTCATAAAATATGGTAAATGTTGAATCTTTTGTTACGACTGGAAAGTAAATGCCAGCGACTAATCTTCCTTTTTGATCTCTCGTCAGCAAGCTTCTGTAATTTATTAAATAATATTTAATTTTAAAGATTTTTAATCGATGTATTTGTTTAATAAAAATATATTTTACCTGAAATTATACACCAAATTCCTCCTCTCGGTGACGTCGACTGCATTGCAGAATGCTCTCCCAACGTACACTAACGATGTTTGGTATTTGACATTCATACCACGAGTTTCTCTCTCTGACCATTCTACATAACCAGGGTTGTTGATGTTGAAACTGTAATTGTACTCCTTCTTGCAATGAGGCTCGTCAGATTGTGTAAACCAGCCTAAAATGTAATAGATTTTAATAACCGTTGCTGTAATAAACATTATATATGATAGTGGAAATGTAAAATACCTGTATGCGGGTAACAGCGGTCATGCATGACGGTGATGACTCTCGCCACATGATAACCCGGGTCACACAGCATCAGACCTGGTCTCCCCTCGACTACGATATGCATAGCAACCATGACATGCTCCTTCTCCACCGTATCGGCCATACTGTCCGGACCTCCGCCATCAGATAGATAGTCTCTGATATCCTCGATGCTCTCCTCGCAGGACACGAGGAAAGCGGCGGCGGGAGGCACGGGCAGGTTCCTCAGAAGTTCGAGGCCGAGACCGACGCACGTGTGTTGTTTGGGTCGGATGACCGGCTTGTAACGGCGGAAGAAGGCGGTGAGGTTGGTTTTCTTCGAGTTGTTGTAAGCCTCGTAGAAAGCCACAAAGTTGCTGACCGTATCGTAGTTGTTGTCGAGGAGGATCCGCTGCAGTTTGGCCTCGGCCCTGCCCGCGAGGTCCTCATAGAGAGGCAGACGCGGGTAGGTCACAGGGCGCTGCTGCAGTCGGGGGGCCCATGTGGGCAGGGGCAGCGGCAGGCCGGGAGGCCAGGTCACGCGGGCCGGTTCACTTCTGCCCGGCACGAGTCAACTCGGCCATTCGGCACCCCAGCGGCCCACGGCGGGAGCGTCCCGGCCCGCCGCCTCCGCCGACAACATCTCTCCACCCTCGCCTCTGCTACGACCTGCATGTTCGACGCCTGCACCTGCACCTACCTCTGTTAGAGGGAAAAGCGCCGCCGACAATTCTACACTTGTTTCTGCTGATTTTTCACGCTCTGAAATATTATAAAAAAAATCAAATAAATACTATGTTTAAAATATTTATTAATGTAAGGAAAAATAATGTATAGGCAGTCTTTGACTTTTATACACAGTTTGTACTTGAAAATGCATACTAGAATAGAACAATGTACACAAGGAATATTATTACCGTGTTTCATATTACATTATCGAGAAATAGGTGAATGTGACCTTTCTCTGTTTTACTAATACAAAGTACTGTATCATGTTGTGTATGTCTTTTTTGTCCCGAGTACTGAGATAAATGCTCTCCATTAGGATCTTAACAAAGGATTTTTCATTTTGCTTTATATTTATAAAATCTTACATTTGAAATAAATTCAAAATAACAAATTGTATAAAAGTCAAAGAATTATCTGTATTTGAAATCAAAACTATGTATTTTATAATGTGATAAAAATAGATTATGGACACCTTGTTCATATAATTATAAAAAAAAACTCATTTGCAAAGATTATATCGACGCTGAAAAGCAATTTTGATGCATCTAGAAAAAATACGACACGGTAAATAAGATTCAACGTTCAATTTTTTTCGGATTTTTTCCATTAAATACGATAAATTATATAAAAAAAAACTATTTCTGACTTTTCCTCTTGATTTTTTTTTAAATTTGGAATTCTGTTTTTTGGGACAATAAGGATGCGGGTAAAAAACCTTTTTAAAAAATATACCTGAACGAATTTGATACTCTATAACAGGAATGAGTAACCCGCGGGGGTCATTGCCATATAACATAATTCTCTTACTCTACATGGCAACATTATGACGTACAAATGGTCCCTATAATAATACAGTCAACCCTTCTATAACGTTTCCTGTAAATCGCTGTTTTCTACAAAATTCCTAATATTTTTAAGGTAAATTTAGATGTTTCGTAAATCTATAATATATTGCCGACCAAAATAAAGGTCAATGCTCTTTGGTTGACGAGGATTTTGTAAAAAGCAGCGATTTAGAGGAAACGCTATAGGAGGGCTGACTGTAATTCGTAAAATGTTAGTTTATAAAAGAACATTTAAATTACTGTACATTCCAATGTGGACTGTAGGGGTGAAGAATTATTAACATTTTAAGTGATTTTTTTACTCTGTTTCATATTTCTAGATACAACAAGATTGCTTTTCAGCGTCATTATGTATTTTGATATTGTCAATTTTGTATCTATCTACTGCCATTCAAACATGAATATGTTCTAGTATAGATCAGCTGTTTTATCGAGTTGAAGTTAATGTGGAAATATTGCTCAATTAATTAAAATAGGACAAGGTTTCGAGGTACTTTTGTATAATACGAACAGAAAAGCTATATATTTTAAAACGATTATATGGCATGCGATAACACACCATGAATATAATCATTGGCAATTGTAGTTACTGGCGCGAAAAATACATTATTGGCGCATTGACAATGAAAACGTTTCCGCCCTTGACCCACGTAGCTGAATTATATAGTTGTAACGCGCTCTACGTGTTATATTTGAGCCGTACCGAAGAAATTTGACCGCAGACAATTTTTCAATACGTATTTTCAGCGGAATTCTGACTCATCCGACTTAAATACATGCATGTTCGGATTAACGTTCGGCGATACTCAGACGATCGCCGGATGAAATTTCATTGTGTGCACGCTGAAATTTCATTTCGAGCTATGTATCGTTAACTTTAACTCCTTTGTTATCCTGGTCCTGGTCGTTGGAGGTCAATGCACCACCGTGTCGAGAGCAATTTAACCCTACCTCGTTTCACTGCATCGTTATTATTACGGCCGGACGAACAATGGTCGCGTTTGAATTCCAATCAGAGCGTATGTGCAAACAAAGAGTGGCCGCGACGGTAAATATGTAATACAAATTATGATTCATGCGATGGAAAATTATAAATTCAACGTCATACGGCGGCGGTTACTCACGCTTCCGTTTAATTATCGTATTCCCGCGGATGCATAATGGATCGCGGCGGCGTCCGAAGGGTTAATGTTTTGGTCGGTGGGTTGGGTGGTGTCTACGCGTCGCCACGTGGCGTCGGGTCGATACGAGACTCCCACATACAAGCCCATACTATCGTGCCATCTGACAGGACTAGAACCGATGCGTTCTGGCGCATTGCACAAGACGTTGGCCTCGGTTTCAGCTTTGCGGCTGAAACAGCTGACGGGGGCAGCCGTCTAAATCCGAATCGACGCCATGTCGCAACACCAATGCCTTTGTGGCCGCGGACGCAGAAATCGATACGAGTGAAAGTAAACTTTCCCGTCAGTCAAACTTCGTCGGTGTGCGTATGTGACGTTCGATCAGTAATATGGCACATTAATTAAAACAAACAAATGAACATCGAATTGTATACGTCAGGCGCGAACAAATATTTTGATGGTCGCACATTTATTTCTTTAGGCTCGCACAAACAAATGAATATTAAAAAAATGACAGATGCGAACTGGAGCGCGGTAAACATTTGAATTACATATACATTGATTATTGACCGGTTTTTTTTGCTAATTATTATTGGGAATTGACAATTTTTGTACGCTGTCATATTCGATTATTAGTATTGTAATGGATTATAATCGCAGTGAGTGAATATGTTATTTCGGAATACGTGTATATAATATCTTATTTAATTCTCAAATATTATACGAGTTCGAATGCGTCAGTGTTCGTATTCGGCGTGTGTACAGACGGGATTCAGGGTCAATTCATTGTCGGCGGGGTAATATCGAACCCAGGGGGGTAGGATTCGAACGAGGGTTCAGCGTACTCACCCATACAACGGCTAACAGCCAAATTAAAAAAAAACGGAATCGCCCCTCGCCTCCTCTAGCTCGTGTGACCCCACTGTCGCGACACTCTGAGACGATGTGAGGCGCAGCCGCCGCGTGGGGGCTTATATGGGCCTTCGCCCCTCCCGTCCCGCGCCCCGCCGCGCGATGTGGGCCACTCGCGACATAAGAAAAGCTAACCTTGGATATTTGCCGCGAAATAAGCGCAACGACAATCAGTGGAAGTTTCCGATTAAAATCGACAATGAAATTACGGAAAATGTCCGTCTATTAATAACGACATTCGGCGACCTTATAAAATCAGCGTTTATTTACAATATTTAAACGATATATAATGTTAATTAGGAATACATATGACTTTTTAACATTTAGGTCAATTTGTAATATTGCGCATGTATATTAAATCAATGCCATTACATTTTCCGCTGAAACACCTAGAATATCAAGTGTGATTCATGCCATTATTCACGGAATCGCGAGTTTTTCATTATGAAGATATAAAGCAAACAACGCTTACGATAATTGATTAAAATAATTTCACATATTCTGAAAGTATTACACGAGTATCGTTAGAATACAATTACTATTTTGAAACTGGAATAACTAAACTATTAATACTTAATATGCATGATTGTCACTAATTATGATATGTCCTCGAATTTTTGAGGACCGTTTTTAGGTAAAAAAAAATTGTTTTTAAAATAATCGCCTTGTGATAATGAAAATATAAAAATAATATTTCTTACCTCGAACTCAACCTCTATTATTCGACCAATGGATCAAGGCAAAATACATACATTTAAAACGTATTATCTACGAAATACATTTAGGAAGAAGTTTGAGCTGTTGATGGACGGAGCGGAGAATCGTTAACCAAATTTTGGAAAGAGTACAACATTTATAAAGCTGTTCAAAATATTGGTGGATGCCTGGATTGGAGTTACAATATCTAACATGAGTAACGTATGGAATAAACTCATCCCCCGTTTGTTTGAGGAGTACACCAACATGAGAAGTGGACGAAGTTATTTAAGATCTTGTTGAAAAGACTAAATAACTAAATTTAATTCTAGAGGAGGGGGATTTCGTTAGCTTGATGATTTGACCAAGTTTTTGATTTTTCTCGAATAACTCTTTTAACACTTTATGAGCCGCAAGGTTTTACATCAAACCCCAGCCTGGGGGCCGCATGGTTTTCAATAAATTTGCAAACTATTAGACAAAATAAGACCCTTAGAAAAAATCCCATAACCTTATAATGTATCAATCTATGGTCAAATAGTAGAATTACATTGTGCATGGCATGTTTTTTCTGATGACGAAGTGGGGGTATGGCTCTCCTTGTCATAACGCTTGGCTACAAAATCACGTCAAAAAGCGTGAACGGCTCATAACGCTCGGTTACAACATCACGCCTTTTGGCGTGAACGGCTCACAAAGTGTTAATATAAATCCTACATGTCACAATAAAAGAAACATTGACCTTCATTAATCACGGGTGCGATCTTTTTTTATCGCTCCTTACCGGATATGAGCGAGATAAAATATAGCGCATGTGCAAGTGGGAGCGAGAAAAAGTATTGTGCTGTGCAAGTGGAAAAACCAAATGCGGGTTTGCACGTCGCTTACGCGTCATATTGATTAGTAAAAAAAAACAAAATACCTACCAAATTATGAAGCATATCATGAACAACTACTTTGATTCTTAAAAAAAAAAACATTTTTAAAACAAATATCAAGGTATTGTCGAAGAATTTATCAATTCTTGACTACAATTGGCCAGAGTTGTTGGTTTCGAGCCGCCGTGACGGATCGGTTAACAGTCATTCAGTGAACATGAGCAACGATGTATTGATGTAACTTGAAGACGAGCAAGAACAGGAATTAATTAACAACCAACGCAATTAGAACTGTGAAGATGGGTGAATATTTAAATATGATTCGAGATGGATTAGCTGGTCTCGAAGCACAAGACCTCGATCCTGAACGATCTTCGAGAGTTTCGAAAGCAAGGGATGATGATATTGCATGCTACACTTTAATTACGAACAAAAGAAAAGGGCTAAAGGATAATTAACACTGGACCAATACCCGAAGTAGTTCATAAAAATATCCAAGTAGATTCTGTTATGTGCAATATGTCCAATAAATATGTGTAATAAATAATATAATATCATTTGAAACTAAACCATATTTTTTGCCAAAAATGCTAAATTATGTGCTTTCCTTGACTTACGCAAAAACCTTCGAAACCAATTAATCGCGTAATTCGAGGACTTATTGTATACATAATTCAAATACAGTATTTTTTTTTAATTTGTCAACTACAATCGATTTATTATGCTTTAAATAAATTATATATATCGTAATTCAAATAAACGTATTTACATCATATTATTATCAGATATTTTTATTACCTTTTACATTGACCTTGTTGATAATGGCGTAGAAACTATATTGCGTCTTATTTTTTTTCTGTGATTTACTTTTAGATGTTTTAAACATTATTATCTAATTGGAACACTGAACTGTTGTTTAAATAAAAACAATGGCGGATTGATGTTTGGATTTGTTTCGTTTTTTTACTCATTTCTCAGATCATTATCGGCAGTGTTCTTGATACACAAAATAACGCCTTAATTAACCTTGTCATGAAAAGAAAAGAGGTCAAGAATCTTAAGTAAATCGTAGTCATACATTCGGAAAATTTTCTATTGAAATTAAATCTACCATATACAAATTAAGATTTTTCATTTAAATCACTTGTGTATATGAATAATCTCACAATCTTATTTGACTTAATATTTATATTTATAATTAAAACGTGTCTCAGAAATGTATGTGTTTGTTTACATATATGCTAAATGATTTAGCACTTATTTTATGATCACAAGAAAAATCATTTTGTTGAGCATGACATTATTATGTATGTACCTTTTCATTTAATAAATCACGGTGGCAATGACGTAGTTTTTCAATTATGTACATATATATGTGCAATACTGTGTATAACTTTGTTTAAATTTGTACAATACATGGTTTAATAAAAAAATCTGGGGTTTTTTTAAATTTATTTTTCAATAATAATATTGTCTTTTGTTTTTTTCAATCTTCGAAGTATAACTGGAATTTTCAGTATAGCGTTTAGCTTCTTCAGCGAATCTTGGAATATTAATAAGTTATATGGGGCAGCTTACGGCGAATAAAGAGACTGAGGCATCACTAGTAAATAGCGCTAAATCTTCTCGACAGCCAACAATAAAATAAATATGTAATATGACTCCCAATGTAAAGATACGTCAGAAACAAGTGTACCAACAACACTAAAATGTGACAACTAGATAATTACGTTTAAAAAAATATCATATTCTTTCATTAATCATTGTATACATAACTATTAAATAACTTATACCATAATCTGCTTGACGCGTATACATATTAAAAACATATATCAAATCATAAAAGTTTAATTTTGTCACCATATTAAATAATACGTTAAAAATCATATATTTGAAATAATTGATCTTCATTTGTTTTTCAACAATATTTTTTATTCGGCGCGCTGGATGAATTATGTAAGTTTTTATATTTAATCATTATTAATCATTTTTATGATAATTCATCAAAAAAAGTAACAATTAAGACTATGCCAAATATCACTATGACTGTAATAATAAAGTTATGCAGCTGAAACAATTAAAGAAATGCTAAAAATGAAATGATGGTCCATATACTATTTTGGAAAAATAATTATAACTAAAACAATAAGTCATATTTTCGACCATAATCGAAAATTTGAAAGTTTGTTGAGAATGCATAGTGAAACACAGGTATTCCTCCAGCACGGTTTCGATCTAACATGCAAAAAAATCTAGAACCATTGGAAGCTGCAAAATTGCCTGTCTCCGTAGCAGAAAATCTACAACGAATTTTTATTCATTCAAGCCAAAATTAGGTTTTTTTTAAAGATGATAGAATATGCGAATGATGAAAATGACACAGAAGTGAAGATTATGTCATTTTACCAAAAAAACGTTTACGTTTAATTCTATTGAGCAATAAAGAGGTAGAAAATCATTCGAGGGTTAATAGATTGAAAACAATTATATTTAGTATTGTTTGACACACCCACACACGGCAACTAATAGAATTTTAGAGACCTTTGAAAAAAAACCTAGGGGTGGAAAATATAAGAAATACCATTGATTTTTGTTTTACGTTTAGTTTTATATTTTATTCCCCCCCCCCTTATTTTTTGTATAACACATTGAGATGCTTAGCAGAGGCCTTTAATATTGCCCAGCCCGGGCAATTTAAGAGCCCCGGGCAGCTTCCCCCCTGTCTCCTTTGCCTTGTTCATTATCGGACATAGGCGATATATTAATACATATAATTGTCTGCTTTTGGCAAGCCGAAAAAATTCTGGAGCTCACAATCTGGCTATTGCGGAGCCACGACAACTTCTTTCTTCCCAACCGTCTTTTACTTTTCATTCCTTGCCATCTCAATTCTCAATTCAACATAGATACGTTATATTTTTAATAAAAGTTGGTTGGATTGACTTAAAAATATATATTTTTTATAATAAGTTTTCGAAACCTAACTGGCCCCTACTGGCTCTGGATCTAATATTTTCTAGAAACCTATCTATCGTATTATAGGAGGGTTCCTTGTATACGGAAAAACGTATAACCGAATTTATTCCGGAATTAAACCAGTTATCTTCTGGCCAACTCAACCAATCAATGAGTCTAATGACATCGGTCATGGAACTCGGGAATGCAGCATTTCGTCAGATGATTCAAGTTTGCTAAAAATAGCAAAAAAATGAACTTCACCACCAAATTGAAAGCAGAAGTAGCTCAAATATTATTAAAATTTGAAAAGATTCGAAGAGTAGTAACAAAACGTAATTGCTTTCAATGATAACGTGTTTGTTGATTGATGAGATGATCCAGAAGTGATGAGCTTCAGGATAAATAAAAACAAAACGTAAAACAAGTTTATGATGTCTCACCACAGACTGAACTCTCGCCGCACGTGTCTTGTTTCTCACGCACTCAGCACATCGTAACGGATTCGAGCGAGATGAGAATTGAATATTGTTGATATTTTTTTTTCGTAATTGCAGACAATAAACGACAATGATTATTTGTAGTATTTTTTCTTTAGACTTTTTTTAGACAAATACAAAAGGTTTGTGACATGTAGGATTTATATCGAAAGACTTATTCGAGAAAAATCAAAAACTTGGTGTCCCAAATAGTGTCCCATCGATCAAGTGTCTCGAATTCCCTCAGATTAAAGAAGATACAGAAAAAAAATCTTAGAAATCTCTACATGAGGGAGTTTGAATTCTACCCAAGTTTATACCCCAGCGCATGGGTACAGGGCTGCCTGGGGTATGTAGCCCTCAAGAAAAGAAGAACGATTTACTTGACAAAGCACTTCCTCAAGCTGTTGGTTGGCGCAGTACATAACCCCCTTTATACTGTACGAGTTGCTCTTATGGGCTTTTTCTTCCGCCAAATGCCAGGACAGGTGCTCTCAGAAACTCTCCGGTAACCAGAGCTGTTAAATATCGCCGTTTCGTTGATATTTTATTCTTTATTGTTATTTATGTTATTTTTTTCACGTTACTATTATGTTTTTATGCGTGATTGGCATTACAGAATAACCCAGGTCGCCAATCACGCATCGTCTTATAAAAATAACTAATAACTAAATATAGCATTGAATCAAATGCTAATCTTGTATTTATTTTTTTGGGTATTTACTGTATTCGTATTATTTATATATTTGATCCACTAGATATACAACTTATCAATTTTACATAAGAGTAATAATATATTTTATAACGCGTCCATTGTGTTGCAATCAATCTACTGCGTAAATAATGATAAGATTATTATATATTTTATTTTCATGTATCGGTTATTTTATATCCATAGTTAAACTTTGCCTTATACATAAATCCGATTCAATTTATTTTTCAGTACGCTTATTATCCAATGTTTATAATAAAAACATTACGAAATTTGTTATAAGATTGAAAATGTTATTCGAGAAACCTAAAAAAATCGAAAAGTATAAAATAACCTGCGTCATAGAGTTTTCATTTTTTGCTCGTTTGTGTAGGTTGAATAAGGCACCGGTCTAAGGTCGTCTGCAAGGATGAATCCTTAATTTGCAATTAGGTTGATGTTGTTCGTCACAGTTTGATAAGCGGCCGATGACGTATTGTCACGCACCCCCACGTCCGTGTGCGTGGCTTTGTGTGTGTAGGTGGTTTCGCAGCCTTATCATACGAGTGTCACGTGGCCGATAGATGTCACAACCACAGCGGTTTGCCACATGTCGAGATAATGGCTGTTGACATGGAACACAATCGTGGTCAATTTTGTGAAAACGACTCTTTTCCAATTATTCGACTAATTGATATTACGTAATAATATATTTTTTTTAATATCGTTCGACAAATGAAACCCCACACATCGATTGATTTCTCAGAATTTTCCCCTGCTTTCGTTGTTTGATCCAATTAGTAATCGTCTAGTTATATATA
>JAGXCT010035944.1:46553-69080 GCA_022495035.1 Philopotamus ludificatus | reverse complement strand
GTTATCTAGGCTCTTCGAATACGGGTCAGGTCGCCAGCCAAAGCCCGGGAATCGAACTGTCATTAATTCATTGTTATAATTTATCCACATGTATCGAATAATAATTTAAATTAATTCTATGAATAAAAAACATCTCTCTTTTGCCTCATACTCAAACTCTTTTGGCATATACAGTCTCAATTATATGCATTGAAAATATATTTTATTTGACCATTAATGTATATATATTAAATGAAAATATAATGTACCAAAAATAATGGAATTCTGCAATATAATGTTGAAAATCAAGATTTTTTAACTGCAGATTCCAATGCATAATGGTTAAAAATATTTTTGTTAAGGCCAACCTCGTCTTGTGCCGGGAACTGTCAACCGGCTGATTTGCGGCTCGTTTAAATGGAGGACGAAAATGAAGCGGCGCTGGCGGAGCTCTTGGACAGTGTGGAAGCCGAAATGGCCTCTCCAAATAAAATGCCTCGTTTAGAGCCCGAGACCAAGCCAGGTAGGTGCCTTAACATATAAAAAATAATACTTAATTATTTAAATATTAATAGTATTATATATGTTACAGAAAGTACTACAGTTAAAATCGCTGCTTCAAATCCTCACTCAGTTCTAGTTAATCCTAAGCAGGTAACATTAGTTAATTTTATAAGCATATTATCTCATTTAATGTTTTTTTTTTTATATATAAAGAAAGGTAATCCACTATTGAAAGCGATAACGAGTGTGCCATGGGAATTTGATGATATCATACCTGATTATGTTATGGGACCGACTACATGTGCGTTATTTCTTTCTCTAAGATACCACAACATGAATCCCGATTACATACACGAGAGATTAAAACTATTAGGAAAATCGTTTGAACTCCGAGTATTGCTAGTTCAAGTAAATATTAAACGTATACTTTGTTATTTCGAATTTAGATTAGAAATATTATTTTACGTAATAAATCAGTTATATTTTGCTTTAGGTCGATTTGGTTGATCCACATGTAGCTCTAAAAAATTTAACGAGAATATGTTTACTCGCCGATTTGACACTAATGTTGGCTTGGAGTGCGGAAGAAGCTGGAAAAATAATTGAAACATATAAAATATATGAAAACAAACCTCCGGATAGAATAATGGAAAGAGTCGAAAATGATCCGCATCAAAAGGTTTTTAATATGTCTGTGTATTTTTAATGATTGTTTTAAATTAAGTAACATTTTTCTAATGCTTTCAGATAACCAACGCGCTTATTTCAATAAAACCTGTAAATAAAACTGATTCAATGACTCTTTTGTCGACGTTTGGATCTTTAAAAAATATGATCTTAGCTCCGGAAAGTAAATTAGCGAATTGTCCTGGCTTTGGTGCACGAAAAGCTTCAAGACTACACAAGATATTGCATCAGCCATTTTTAAAATCCAGTTGCATACCCCGGTCAACAACCAAGGATAAAGAAATAGCTTGCACAAACGATGAGGAAGAACTCGATATGGATGAAATAGAAAGTATAATGCAAAAAGAAAATGCATAAAAATTAGCCTTTAATGTACATATAATTTATTTTTTATACAATAAAATTTTATTACTAAATATTTTTTAGTGTTTCTATTTTATTTCTCAAGTGTTTGTTAAAAAATAGTTATAATTTAATACGAATAACAAATATCACTCACAAGTGTTTGATTGATATTTTAAAGAGTGAAAAATAAAAAGGGTAAATATTACATTTTATTTTATTGAAATTTAGTGGTAATCAAATTATTTGAATAATATAATAAACGGTATTACAATCTAATGAATATGTATTTTCAATTTAATTGATTGGTTCCTATAAGTTATAAAGATTTTTCAATTTAACGAGAATAATTATTTTCTGGGACGGAAACCCCAATGATTCTCTCTCGTACTCTCACTTTTGCTTTGTGTTTTAACAATCAGTATAATATATTTAAGAATAGCTTATATGTGGAGTAATGATATCAGGTTGATACGACAATAGTATTTTACAAAATAAACAATGTTTTAATTGTTGGTGTAATGTAACCCCAGTGATATCGAAAATATTTCATCTGGCAATAGCCATAGCGCGCGCTGTCAAGACCAAACGTCGTAAGCACAATGTAAACTTGAAAGTTGAAATGTTTCGGCACGATGATACGGCCGACCTCAGCACAGCCTCGGCACTGGACATCAGGTCTCTCTTTATTCATATTCATATATCTAGATCACAGTCATATTTTTCCATTTTAAATTCAAATCTTACAGTTAATGAATTTGAATAAAATTTTCTTCGACAAATATTTACAATAATACACGTATTTACTATCGCTTTAGTGCCCTGTGCTGTGATGAGGAGTTGATAGGCTATGATCGGAACAACGGATCAACTTGGATCTATCCGACTAACTATTCCATGAGAGATTACCAATATAATATAGTCAAATCTTCATTATTTAAAAATACGCTGGTACTTGGCTAACATTTGATTGAAAAATATTATTGCTTTATTCTATAAATACATTTATATGGTTGCTATTTATAGGTGAGCTTACCAACCGGTCTTGGTAAAACATTTATCGCTGCAGTTGTAATGTATAATTTCTACCGTTGGTATCCACTTGGAAAAATAATATTTGTGGCTCCAACCAGACCGTTAGTTGCGCAACAGATTGAAGCCTGTTATAAAATTATGGCGATTCCTCCCGGTGATACTATTGAAATGACAGGTAGATATTCGATATTATATTATTAATATTAATATATTTTAACGAAATGATTTTGTTTTGTACAGGCACCACTCAAACAGCCGCTCGGAAAATTGCGTGGAAACAGAAAAGAGTATTTTTTGCAACTCCGCAAGTTGTACAGAACGATTTAGAATCTGGGGCGTGTCCGGGAGAACTTGTTCGTTGTTTAGTCATAGACGAGGCGCATAGAGCAAGAGGACGACACTCTTATTGTCAGCTTATAGAATCTCTTGTGTTGAGAGAGCACCGATTATTTCGAGTACTCGCATTATCTGCAACGCCCGGTAGCAAAGTAGAAGACGTAATCAATGTAAATATTTTGCGCATACTATATTTTATTTGATTTCGTTATTAATTATTTTTATAAATCGATAGGTTATACAAAATTTAAAAATTGCGCACTTAGAGCTGAGAACGGAAGAGTGCTTAGACGTGTCTATGTATAGTCATTCTAGAAAGATACAAACCGTCGTGATTCAACTCGGAAATGAACTGACTCGCATACGACAACAGTTTATCGATGTAATAATAACGTATGATATATTCAATTAAAACATATAATAATATATGCACGTATTTTCAGATATTGGATATTTATACACGTAGACTTGTTCAGTATAAAGTGCTCACGGGTAATATCGGAGGATTATCTAAAGGTAGAATTATTATGTTATTTAAAGAGTATCAGAACAGAGAAAGATCGTTGAGGTATTTATTGTATTTTATTATTTGGTATTATTTAATTTAATTTAAAATTAATTTTATGTATAATCGTAGACATCCTCAGCATAAATACATAATGCTGGACTTCACGATGATAATAACTCTATATCATGCGTTGGAATTGTTAACTAAACACGGTGCCCGAGTATTTTTAAATTTCTTCGATGAGCACACGGATAAATCGTGGATCGGAAAAGATGATCGTATTACACATTTTTTGGAAATGTTGAGAGACGATTTGGGTACCAATCCATTGTTAATCGACAGAAATACGTTGCCCGATGGTACAATACCTATGGTACGATTGTTATACCTTTCGTTTTAATATTTATTTTTTTCATATTAAATTTATTTTATATAACGATAGGTAAAAGAAGATCTTAAATATGGACATCCGAAATTCGATCATTTGAAAACGATTATAACGGAGCATTTTAATAATGCAAAGTATGAAGGAAGAGAAACAAAAGCTATAGGTATTCAATATTATCGATTTAAATAATAGGTAATCCTGAAAAAATCCATGTTTTCATATATTTCCGTTTAGTTTGTATCCAGTCACAGTGAAATACCCATCGTCGTAAGATATTTTTTCGTCGGATTGTTCGTCAGCTTTAGTTCTCATGTCATAAATTTTATTTATTAATGCGGATAAAATATCAAAGACCAAAAACTAACAAAGAACGCGTTCGTAATGTGTGCAAAAGCAATCAACGAGATTTATGAACTAAAGCTGACAAAAACAAAAATCAATTTTTGGTTTTGACTATTTATATTTGGTGATAAGGGATTATGGGACATCTCTAAATCAGGAAGACGCAGAAGTACTGTGCGGTTTTATGCTTTGGGGTATGATTTGTCGGACTCCATTCGGATTGTTGAGATAATTCGAGCAGAAGTCAGTGTATTGTGTTATCGGAAAGAGCGTATCTAGGTCGATCTGTATCTTAGGTTTGATAATAGGGTATTAGCTGTAAACCCAGCCTCTCATGAAATTATTTTGGCTTCGGTATTTAACCATTAATCAGCTTCTTTAGTCGGCACCCTTATGTCTGAGGATCGTGACCATTCTTGTTCAGTAAAATGCATACCTACAGTGAAATGCACACCTACAGTGGAATGCACACCTACAGTGGAATGCATACCTACAGTGGGATGCATACCTACAGTGGAATGCACACCTACAGTGGAATGCAGCATACCACAGTGAAACGCATACTACAGGAATGCACACCCTACAGTGGAATGCATACCTACAGTGGAATGCACACCTACAGTGGAATGCACACTCACAGTGGAATGCATACCACAGCGGAATGCATAATTATGGTGCTATCAAACAATTAAAATTATTATTATTGATTATTTTCAACTTTTTGCAAAACCGCCTAAAAAAAAGTTCCGTGTAAATCGGGGATAGGTGTGTGTACACATATTTATATTCAGCACAAAATCCGCCAAAACCGTAGATAGCCGACGACTTCACTATGATACAGTGAAAACCTCGCACTTAAATACATCTCTGTGCAATAAAATACTAAATAATCTTGTTTCTAATTTATTCTTATTTGTCATTATTATTTTCTTTTATATTCTTATTTATTCTCATTTTATTATTATTTATTCTTATTTTATCTTATTTATTCTGATTTTATACTTATTTATTCTTATTTTTTTCTTATTTATTCTCATTTTTTTATTTTTTATTCTTATTTTTTTTCTCATTTTATTATTATTTATTCTGATTTTATTATTATTTATTCTTATTTTTTCTTATTTTTTTTCTCATTTTATTATTATTTATTCTGATTTTATTATTATTTATTCTTATTTTTTTCTTATTCGGTCTTATTTTTTTTTTATTCCAACCATTTCAAGTCAAGATAAGCGATAACCCATCCGTTCCAAAACCAACATTTTTTTAAAATGGATTAATTTATTCCTTTTGTTGTTGTTTATTGTTGTTGTGTATATAACATGTTCTCATATGTGCTATTATTTAACAGACTTTAAAATATAGTAAAATTTTATAAATGAATATTTGTACTTTGTACTGATTTTTTTCGCGGCCCCCGCGAAGAATCCTGCGATCCCCCAGAGGGCCGCGGCCCATAATTTGGGAAGCACTGTTATAGGGGGTATCGACGTTATAGGAAAAAACTGCCGCAAACGTTATAGGGGGAAACGTTATAGGGGGGTTTACTGTAGTTGTAAGTAATGAGGGTAACAATGTTTTTAAATACAGTCAGCCCTCCTTTAGTAAATTAAACGAAACAATCATTTTTCCGTTCGCATATTTTAAATGACAAGTTTTTTATTACAAAATATGTAATTGACTTGATTTAATTCGGTTTCTACATTCTTAGAGGTAGCAGTATAGGAGGGACTATCGAACTTGTTATAGAAAACTGCTGTATAGCAAGGGTTATAGGATCTTGTAGATCAAAAAAAAAAATGTTGATTAAAAAAACATGGATTTCTTTCGGCATTACTAAATATAATATTTTAATAATAATTAATTGTGAATAATTGGTTTTAGTTTTTTGTGAATATAGAGAGAGCGTTAATCTTGTTCATTGCCTTTTGTTGCAATGTAGACCGCTCATTAAACCTCATATGTTTGTCGGACAAGGATTAGGAAGTACAGGTACGATTCAACGATCCATGAATGATTTATTATATGTTTTTTTTTTAATAATTAAATATTTTCTTTTTAGGAAACAAGGAAAATAAAATAAAAGCATTCTCTCAGAAGCAACAGTTGCGTGTAATGCAATCATTTAGAGAAGGTACATGTAACGTTTTGGTATCTACTTGTGTCGGCGAAGAAGGCTTAGACGTCGGAAGCGTCGATTTAATCATATGCTTCGATATTTCTAATAAATCGCCAGTTCGACTAGTACAAAGGTATTTATTAATAATTAATTATAAAAATGTATTTCACTTTTTTGTTGATTATGTTATATACGATTAATTAGATGCGGTAGAACTGGACGAGAAAGAGGCGGACGAGTCGTCATTTTAGTCACCGAAGGAAGAGAACATCAAGTAAATTTTATTTGAATCGTGATATAAACAAACGGAATTACGATTAATATTAATTTTTATTTAAGACATTGAAAGAATGCATGTATCAGAGAGATAATCTCAACAAGAAGATTTTACAAAGCAAAGAAATACAAAACAGTCTATATACCGCCAGTCCGAGATTATTGCCGGCTAATGTTATGCCCGAATGTCAAAAAATGTTTATTACCGTCGAGAAAATTGAAAAAAACGATGCCGAAAAACCGGTTCATTCATATTTTTCTAACATATATCCGTCGATTTTCATTTTTTTATATTTATTTTTAACATTACAGAGTAAAATCAAGGATGTATTAAAAAGAAAATCAAAAATTATGGATAAAACGACATCGTATATTACGAAAGAAGAATTTAATATTACGTTCGGAAACATAGTGCCGATATCCGATTATCTACCGGATACTAAAATATGGAGCTTCTCTCAAAGTATTATTTCTTATCGAATCAAATATGATATATTTCCATATATAGTCAACCCTTCTATAGCGTTTTTTTCTATAGCGTTAGCGGCGGTTTTTTGTATAGCGTTCCCTCGACAGGAGCGTCATTTAAAATATAAAAATGGGCGAAATGTTTGATTTGCTTCAAATCGCAAAGAAAGTTAAAAAAAAACCTAACCCCAAATTTTGTATGGGTGCTAACTTTCTATAGCGTGGTCCCTATCTGAACGTTATAGAAGGGTTGACTGTATTCAATATATTTATATTTTAGACGATAGCGACGATACGGACGTGTTTGAAGAACCGAAAAATAAAAATAAAATCGATTTATCTAAATGGTTGGAGTGGCAACGAAATTTACAATATACGGCGTATATCGGCCATTCTATCGATTCTAAAATGCTGAGCGAGTTATTGCAATATGCCGATTCTATACGATTTAATCTTCCGTTGCCCGGTATTTATTTTTAAATTATCCTTCAATGTATTTAATAAGATAGTGACTAATTATTTATTTTCAGACTCAAATGATATTGATATTGTTCCGCCAGTGGAAATTCCTAAACAAATACCTTCAAAAATTCCGGCAATCAAAACGAAAGACAAAGTTCGTAATAAACAAGACGTTAAAGGAAAAAATATTGATATTCGAGATATGTTTGGCAAAATAAAAACGGCAATGAACAAAGAGGAATCAAAGTTTAAATCAAAATTAAACGAAATTCTTAATAATTGTGGCGTTGAAAATACGGATACAAAAAATATAAATGCGATTTTAGAACGCGAAAATATTTCTATCGATCTAGTCAATTTAATGGTAGAAATGGACATCCACGAAGAATCGCAAGGAATTGTAACCGATAAAATAAACGATTCATTTATAGATAATTTAGATGCAATTTTGCATAAAATAGATTCGCACGTACCGGATTTAAGTGATATCAATATGTACAATCTTCCCGATATAAGTCTTCTTTCGCTGCTAGATTTTGATGTAATTGATCAAAAATCTGATCAAATCAATCCAAAAAAATCGAGCGTTAACGTTGAAATTTTATCCGATATTCCCGAGATCATAGATTGTGATGCATCTCAAGATAATTGCAGTTTCGAGAGTAGATTTTCAATCCACGACGATTTCTTTGTGATGGAAAATAATAAAAATAAAAATACGATATGCAACACGAATTACGATGCTATCGATATCGAGGGTATTTTTAACGATGACAGCTTTTCGGCTGATCAGCCGGGTGAACGAATCATTGAAGATCAGACGAAAGTATCCGAAACACGAGACGAAACTAAAAATCAGTTGGATTTCTTCGGTCTCGGTAGTCTCGATGACATTTTTGCCGATGATTCGTTTGACGATCAATTAAAAAATATTCCCAGCGACGATTTAGTCCCAAATCGAAAATCGATCGAAGATGTCACAACACATCAACTAAATCCGATTAAACCGAATATCGGAATACATAAAAATGTAATCGAAACAAAAAGCAAAGTGTCGGAGGATAATAATTTATCTTCATTTCTATCGGTTTCTCAAATTATCGCCATGGTTAACGATCCCGATATGAAATCTGATAATGCCGAACCATCTCAAATTAATTTAGTCTCCCAAGAATCTCAATCCGATGATGCCGACACTAAAATAATTACGTTAGATGAATTATTAAATATAGAAAGCGACGAGAGTAGTCATTCGATTATTTTGTGTTCTCAAAGATCGAAAAAAAATCCTATCAAAAAACCGACGTCGACGTCGAAAATGCACGTAATCATTCCGGCAAGCTCCGATAGTTCCGAGGGTTTCGACAACGACGAAATTGAAAATCTCATGAATTTATATGATAATAAAAATGATTCAATAATAATTTCAGTTAATAAACGCAGGATTAGTCCGGAATGTTCACCGTTCTTCGTTAAATCTCCAAAATTAGATAATCAACCTCTTAAAAATAATAACGTGGACGAGAAAAATACTCTATCGACTATCAATTCGAAAAGAAAACCGTCCTACGATAGACTTTTTAAAGAAAATCTACGTCCCAATAATACTACGCCTTCGATATCGAATAAAATCACCCACATTGAAAATAAATTAACGGATATCAGTCAATTAAAATTGTTTGAACGTGATTCTCGTTCGCAAAAAATGCCCGTGGAAAAAATGGCGTCTAAATCGAGCGAGTCGATACATTTATTCAGCAGCGACGAGGGCGACGACGATTTCATACAAAAACCTTTTACAAAAGATAGATCTTTTTCGATTAGTCCGGTGAAAAACCCAAAACCTCAAAAGACAAAAAAGAATAAAGTACGAATATATCGATTTTTACCGAAATGTATAATTAAATATTTTGTTAATGAAAATTGTAAATTTTAGAAGAATAAAAAACCGATGTGCGAATTCATCGATTACGAGGCGATATTGTCCGACGATTCTTACGTCGACACCGGCGACGATTGCGGGAACGATTCCGATACGACCATGGGGAGTTTTATATGCGACGAACATAATTCCGAAGCGGACGATTCGGCCGATATAAACGCAAAATACTTAGAATCAATAAAGTAAATTCTATTATTTATCTCAATAATTATTTATTACGGTTTATTTAAATTATATTTTTATTTAAACATAGAAGTCCAGTGAGAATTGCCGGAGCATTCAAAATACCGCAGCTCCCCGCGAGAGATATTAACGTATTCTCGCAAGTCGAACCAGAGCAAGACACTTCTTACGAATTGGTAACTGCTATATTTCTTAATTTATCGATTCCGATATTATTATTTAAATTAATTTCTATTTATATATCTTAGGATTCTTTCTGCGTCGCGGCTGACGAAGGTCTAACTCAGCGGCACGATCTCTCCGAATTGGAAATAGCCGAAGCAATTTTAAAGAATAGAAAGCGCAGAAGAAAACCGAAATCTCAAATTAAGGTCGTCGGGAATAATAAAAAAAATAAGGAGAGCGACAGTGACGATAGTCCGATAATACAAAACAAGAGGAAGAGAATACGTATGAGGATAGACAGCGATTCGGGCACGGATGATGACGATTTCCAAGCGTTTCAGTGATAAAATTATTGAATCTATTTAAATGTTATTTATTTTATTGAGAATTATAGTCTTTACGTATTTATGTATATAATCATTTTATTTATAAAAATCGTGTACATATGTAAAACGGTCAAAATTAAATATAATGAGGGAACATTTTTTGTTTCATTTCCGTTATTAATCTTTTAATGGTGAGAGAAATGTACTTAGTTATATCCAGTTTGCAAATGCAAAAATGTACTTAAAACTTGAATTTGCAAATGTAATTTATATGTTTTAGATGTTTCTATGAATTGAACATTTTTATTCAAATGATATTTACCCTAAGATTCTATATATAGGGGGATAGGGGGGCAGAATGGACAGTTTTTACCCAGGGTTAACTACAATGGTTAAAGGGTTAAAAAGTTGTTTATTAATTATTGCGAGAGAAGGATGGGAATGAACGAACGATTTGAGATAAAAGTTTGAATGATCACTCGTTAATCACTTTTATTATAATGCTAATATTTTTGAGGTCAAATTACATATTTCGTAAATATATAATACGATGCCTAGCGAAATAAAGGTCAATGCTCTTCGGTTGACGAGGCGTTTTGTAGAGAATAGTGATTGAGAGGAAACGTTATAGGACCGACTGTATTTATAATAAACAAATTACATTTTATTTATAAATTATTAAGTTGTGAATTAATTATTTGAAAATATGATGTGGGTGTATATTAAATTGTCATTGTTTGGGGACTGAGAGATCCTTACACGGGCTCGCTGGTCTCGTCAGATTTTGGTAGTCGAGATTGAAGGAATTCGGAGCTCACATGGATTTTGAGGGCTTCTTTTTGGTATACATACTTCGGGGGCTTAGCCAGTCTCGGTCGTTGTCGACATTGGGCAAAGACTGTTTACCACCGTTAGAATTAGATTATACCCTCTCCGCCGCGTTTAAGGAAAGAGGAAGTGATTCGTCTCGAGGATCGTTTTCATTTTTGAGGCAAGTCTTTAGTGACATATTTTTTTCATATTCGGTTAGGCGAGGCATATTCGTCGAGTTTTTGGGCTTTTCGAATTTTTGACCCGAAGTCGAGGGCAAGAGAGCTTAGGGGACGCGAAAGCAGGAAAGTTTTTCTTTCGAGATCGCTTCGCGGACCTCCGCCGCGGCCCGAGGGGGTAATTTTTATCGGGCGATTCCGCTTCTCGGGCATCGTCGAACTCCGATCTCCGGTTTCGGAGTTTGTCCTCTCCGTTTTTCGGGGGAGGAAGAGGGAGCTCGTCTCGGCGTCGGCGCTCATACTCTCTAGGCGTTTTCGGAGACGAGGGCGGTCCATAGAACGTAGGAAAAATAATGCGGCTCGAACAATTTTTGTCGTTCAATTAAAATACGAAGGGGTTGCGCGATAAAAAAAATCCAAAAATAGTAATTATATTATTTCGTCGCGATGATTATTTGCGGCCGAAAAAAAATTGCCGGCCCGCGGAATGAATTATATTTCGTTCGAAGGGGGGTTTTATATTTGTTTGTATTCGATTCGTCCGGGCGAGCATGGTCGTTTTCGGCGGCGTCGGGGCCGCGCGGCCCGTCGGTAAAACGGGGCGCGCGACTCGGGCGAGCTGTCAAGCGCCAGTCGGTCGCTGTCGCGCGGCGGAGGCGGCATGTCGCCGGCCGGGCTGCTGCCGACGTACCAGCGGTTCGCGGGCGGCGCGCCGCGCAGAGCCTTTCGGCCCCGCGAGAAGTATCTCATCCTGCTGGTGTTCGCCACCTTCGGCCTCGTCTGCTTCGGCGCCTTCTTCTTCCTGCCCGAGTTCCGCAGCTCGGGCGGCGCCGTGAACAACAGCGTGTACCGCGCCTACCAGCGCATGCAGCAGGCCGGGCCCGAGCTGCTGATGCCCGCGCCGCCGCCGCAGGGCGAGCTGGGGGCCGCGCCCGAGCTGCTGCGCCACAACGAGCCGCGCCACCGGGACCCGCACCTGGCCGGGACCGCAGCCGCCTGCAGGCGCGCATGCAGCAGGGCTGCTGGAGCGGCCCCCCGCCGCCCAGCTGCCCTCGCCCTCCCTGCCCCTGGCCCTGGCCAGCTCCTCGTCGCCGCCGCCCGAGCTGGAGGCGCCGCCGCCGCTGGCCGCCACCGTGCCGCCGGCCCCCAGCGCGCACTACCCGCTCACCAGCGGCGGCGAGGACCGCGACCCCGTGGCCCGCGAGCGCCGCGACAAAGTCAAACAGGTTAGTCCTTCTGTCACTCCGCGCAAACAAACACCCCGCCCCTTCCCCGTCCCCGTCTCCGAACGTCAGTTTCGACGAGACGAAAATCTGCGCCCTCCTCGATCTTAAAACGCGAGAGGGCCGACGTTTCGCGCGCCCTCCTTCCTCGACGTCCGCGACGAGAAAATCTCGCGAAAATTCGCTTCTCCCCGTAGATCGTCGCTTTCCCTTAGAATTCCGTTTAAAATTAAATAACGTTTCGTTGTCTGGCCCTTCCGTCGCAAATCCTATTAGAATCTTGGCCTTCGTTCCGAGAACGTAAAAAAAAACTTCGACAAAATAATATGCGAAATGTCTAAAGAAATCCTCGCGGAATGCGTCATATTTGTCAGCATTTATCCAATCTTCGAAGCCCTTCTGGAACGCTATTTTCGATATGGTCCCTTCGGCAATGTCGTCCTCCTCTCGACGTGGACAAATCATCGCCCTTTCGTAAATTTTATCGTCTCCAAAAATAGAGAATCTGATTCGTTGATTTATTATAATAAAATTTTCTTTAACAAACAAATGAAATACGCATTCGAACGCGTTGTTATTAATTCGAAACAAATGAATTGCGAAGCCGCCATCTTTTTTGTCTATTTCGATGAAGAAAAATCGCAGAGAGGCAGAGCGTCGGAAAGGTGTTCTTTTGACCAAAAATTCTCCTTTTGAGGGAAAATTCGTCGAAAAGACTGTAAATAAAGTATCTATCCCGATTTCGAGAACTTTCGAAGACGGTCGCCCCGAACGAACTAATATTATCAAAATTATGTTTCCCGCAATATACAAAAAATCCAATTATTATCCGTTATTATTATTTTTTTCAACTTTGCCTCAATAGTCCTTAAAATTATTTTTAAACAAAATCGAATAATCTCTCTAAGCAAAATTAATTATTATTATTATTATTATTAACATTTTTCCAAAATAATTCGATTTTCGCCAATTAATTCATGAAAAAACCTACTATTTTAGACGATCTTCCATTTACTTTTCTCTTTTAAGCAATTTACACACTTTTCCTCGATTATTTCTAACGAAAAATTAGCAATTTCGGAATTAAATTGATGGTCCGTCCGCTGGAAATTATTTTAACCGTGACGTTAAAAAAAATGAAATATTGCTGAACGATCCGACCAATTATTCAGTCATCATTAATTTGCCACATTCCATAAATAGTGAGAGATTAAAATAACGATAAATTATACTGTTGTATATATTTTTAAGCGGAACTGAAGAACTTTCATCGATTTTTAATATCTTTTTTTTAATTTTCACCATTACTGCGTCAGACTTTTGACAACATCAGAGATTGCAGAATGGCTCGATTCAGCTCAAACCATTTCGGATCGTTTTCGGACCTATTCGAAAACTAGGATTGGTGTGGAAATATTCGAGATGAGGGTCACTTGAATTAAGCAAGAAGAATTTGAATGATCGAGTCATTAAATGCACATCTCTGCTTGCACGAAACAAAATATAACTCTTCTTGGACCGAATGATAACTGGGAATGAAGTGGATTACCTATGAAAACATTGTAGGAGAAGAGCATATTGAGAATCCGGAAAACCTGCCTCCTCCACCTTTACACCGAATTTGAGCCTCAATAAGAGAATGTTGTGTATATGGTGAAACATTCGAGAACCAATACATTTTGAGCTGTTGAAGCCGAACGAAAGTCTAAATTCGGAGAGGTCTTGTCAGCAATTGGATAATTTAAAAACAGCACTCCAAGAAAAGAGGCCAGCGATGTTCAATAGGATGGACATCATCCTGCTTCGTGATAATGCTAGACCGCATCCTACTTTAGGGACTCGTCGCATCCACCATACTCCCCGGATTTAACACCCTCCGATTATCACTTGTTTCTATCCTTACAAGATGGTTCAAAAAATTTAAATCAGGCAATATTGATTTGAAAAATGAGCCTAAAAGTGGACGAACCAACCCTGAAAGAAGAAGTTTAAAAAAATCCGACTTTCAGTATTGAAGAATTGTCAAGCCAAGCCAGTACTTCATGGTCGTCAACTCAAAGATACCTGAAACAAATGGGAAAGATCCGCCATGCGTTGACTGAGAGAAACAAACATATAAAGCGCGGTATCTTTGAGTTACTGAAGGAGAAAGAAAAGCAACCATTTCTGCACAATTTAATCATTGGAGACGAGAAGTGGGTACTCTATTCAAACATAAGAAAAAGTTTGCAACGGTTAGAGCGAGGACAAAAGGCAAGTTTGATACCGAGAGCTGGATTACATCCGAAAAAGGTTTTATTTGTGTATGGTAGGACGCGAAAGGGATTGTTCATTATGACATATTGAAACAAGGCCAAACGGTGACATCGCAAGTGTCCTGTGACCGATTAGAACGTTTAGGTGTTATGTTGAATGTAAAAAGGGCGGCTTTAGTGAGTAGAAACGAAAACATTATCTTCTTAGACTCGACAAAATATGGATGCATTAGATTTTGACAGCTTTATGTCATCCAGCGTATTCTCCTGAATCACTTCTTTCACTCAAGTTGAAATACAATCGGCCCTTTCAGCCTTTTCCGATTCTAAACCTGCAGAGGTTTATAAGAAAGGCATTTTCGATTTACCTAATAGATGGCAAAAGGTTATAGAAAATAATTGTAATTATTTTCTATAATTTAAGTTTAATAAATGATTAGAAATATGAGTTTGAATTTTATTAAAAAAATACGACATTACATTTGGGTCCTTCTAAAATAATAAATTTAAAAAATTAGTCCCCAAATTTATTTACGGCGATGCATTTTCGTTTTTAATGCAATTTCGCATTATTTTCGTGTTAAATTAATCGGCTGACGCTTTCTTTCAGCACTGGCACAAATATCGTTATGTATTTTTAGACGTAACGTATCTCATTTGAATTACAAATTTTACATGCTCTACCGTGGGCTGTTTATTCTTATGTCCCTTTTTGTGAGTACAAATTTTTTTTCGTGAAAAGATAATGACTCCGCTGCAGATTATTCGACTCTGCATTATGAATTTTATCTGATTTGCATTTTTTCAAATTTAAATTTGGCGAAAGGGGGCGCGGCGCGAATCGTCGCCGAATTCAATGTCCCCGCCGATAACGCCGTGTAGGCCGACGAACGTTTTTACCGGGGATTACCGGTCGAAACAATTTCTGCGTATTGTTCGAACGACAGAGTCGCATTGTTGCGGGTTCGTCGCCACCGAATAAATTAAGACATACGAACGTATGTTAAGGAAACACTGATTGAATAGAATGCACACACGATTGTCTCCGTTGCACAATAGGAGCGTTTGTTTAATCTCCTTGTGTCCACATCCTCGGCCGGAGTGTTTATTAAATCAAATCCGGAGAACTTTTGGTACACATTCCGGATGAGTGTGTTGGTAGAAAATAGACAGAGGAGTTCTTCGGCTAGAGAGAGCATATAAAAAAAATCTAAATCTATCCGTCTATCGCCTATTAATTTCGTATAAGCAAACAGAAAATCATCTAGAGACGTATCGCGATGGTCGTCGAGATGTTTCGTTTGCTCTCCGTCGACTGGATCGTTCTGTCTGACTCACATACTCATTTGTGACTCAATTGTTGAATCCAATTAAATGTACTTATCGACTGCTTGAAATCTATTAAATAGCCATGGACATAAAACGTACAAAATATAAAAAAAAACTGGCATATTTTGTATGAAATGAATGTATGAAAATAGACCTCAAATATTTCAAGTATGATAAATTCTTCGATAATACCTTGACATTTGTTTTAAAAATGTTTTTTTCTAAGAATAAAAGTAGTTATTCATGATATGCTTCATAATTTGACGACATAAACTTGACGAATTTCCGCCGCGATTGAGGCGCATGTGGTTACACCACTTGCACAGCACGATATTTTTTCTCGCTCGCACTTGCACATGCACATGTTATTTCTCGTTCATATCCGGCACGGAGCGATAAAAAACCATCGCACCCACGCTAATGGAGAACAATATTGTTGTTTTTATATTTTTTCGCAATTGCGGACAATAAAGGCAATGTTTATTTATTCTTTATTCTTTAGACTTTTTTTAGATTCATAAACTTGGGGCCCCAAATAGACTCCATCGAAACATGATTGTTCTTAAAGATCGTCAATTCCCGAATCAAAGTTTTTCTATTTAATATTCTTTTGAATTTATTTGTTACAAAATATATTAAGCTAAATTAAGAAAAAATATGAAAACCAACTTTTTAAATAACGGTTAATTTTGGTTTTCGGTTCAGTTCCGATTGCTTATTTTTTTAATATTAAATAAAAAAATATTTTCTATCACAATTTAGAACATTCTCATTTTTACAATAGCTTAATAAATCAATTGATACAATAATATAGATTATAATAACAATGACCAATTAAAGGTATTATAATTAACAATGGAACATACATTTTATAATAATAATAGAACATATATTAACATATATTTATTTATAATTAAAAATCATGAAAGTTGTTTATTTTCATATAAAACTATTTCTATTGTCTCGTAGAATAAACTCTAAACCAGAGAAGACGCTTTCGACACTTACTTGTGTTTCTGGAGCTCCTTAAATCAGCATTGAAATTTTGTATAGATGAGGATGTGCAATTTTATCTTCCTTCAAAAATCCTGAAATATGTTTCTTTGTCTAATCTTCGTATATGATTAAAATTATTTAATAATTGTTCAATGTTTAGGTCTATCAAAATAGGAAATCTTTGTGTCTCTAATGCTGATTTCTTGCTTCTTAAAAAATCGTCGTCTACCTTTTCATTGAAACCTAAAAATGATTTTTATAAAAGTAGGAATTTGTTCCAAATATTTTTAATAACAAACGTCTTTAAAGGATTCTGCGATACTTCGGGCTTCTTGCTAAAAGAACCGAAAGCCTGGAGAACATCGATATTATTTTCGGTTCGGTTCCGGCTTTCGTTCCGATCATTTATCCGGTCTTCCGTTTAGTTCCGGTTCTAAACCATGCATAAAACATAATATAATATAAAATTATTCTGAGGAATAATGAATCCTGATCCAGAAAGGCAATTCATTGATTTGTCCTTGTTCTTGTTATTATCTATTATTTTATTATTCTCTAATAAATTCTTCTTCAATTTTTCATAATTTACCACAAATGCTCGATGGATTGAGATCAGTATTGTTGTTAAAGAGGAACTTCGTCCCTAATTATACGCACGAGACGTAATTATGTAAATTTCTCTAGCGGCCATAGGGTTAACAATCCTATTTTAGATTTATCTGAAAACAATGTTTTAATGTTAAATTGTTATATTTTCAGGGAATTGTTTTTATGTGCCGAGGGCGGGTTTTTACTCGAATTTGTGATTAAACGACCATTTTAATTAACCTAATGCATATAATTTTCTTGGAAAATCGCTCCGTATTTTTCTGTTCCACTCCTGATTTCCGCGTTAAAAAAGTTTATATTTTTATGAAATTATACGTCTCAATTTACGCGATGCTTTACGGTATCTCTTCACCGAGTAATTAATTTTGGCGCAGATAATTCACGCAGTAATGGAAAATCTTAATGTAGCCAAACCAGAACCGCTAAAATTGTATGAAAATTAGTAGCTTTAATGGCAGAGGACGCAAAGGACAATGTCGGAAAATTGCTCGCATTAACCTTGAAATTTTAAGCAATTTAATTACGGACCGTGTCGCTTTTAACCCTTGCGGTACTCGACGAAATCAACGATTTTATTATTTTTAATGAATGCCTCGTTACTCTTCGAAGTATTTGTATAAGGCGGACGAGTGTCGTCGAGTTCCTTGAAATAATATTTGAGTGAAATAATCGAATCGGAGATGCATAGCCGCGCTTCTTTATTTAGGATTCGGGTTAGGACCTCGACAAAAGCACCTTTGTGCATTTTTTACGACGCGGACGGAGTATTACGAGGAGACGGATGGTCATCCATCTCCGCGCTTTGGCCATTCATTCGTTTTATATCCGAACGGTGGTAGGTGAGATCCTTTGTGTGTCGTAAGATTTTTGTGGCATTTTAAAACATTTTTTCCGACGCCCACGCCCGGGAGATGGTCAAAATTTTTATAATATTTTTAAATACCATAGAACGTATCGCCCGCCCCTCCCACTCGGTCGTCTGACCTCGTTAATTTTTATTTCGTACATAAATCCCATACGTCTACGCACACATTATGGTGCGCCATTTATATCATAATTCTCGATCGATATTTAATTTAATAATCGTCGGTGGGGGCGAACGAACCGTGGACCATCTTACTCCGCCGCGAGCAATGTGCAATATACAAATCAATTTTTCGCATTTGTTACAGCAAAAACAATGTGAAAGTACCCGGGGATAGAGTATTCGATTGATATATGCAGAATTGGACACACTCGTCGTATACACTTCTTCACTTTCACCGACAATTAATGTTGACCGCGATAGTCGAGGAATACGCACGCTTCTAACATTTTTATTAACGCATTGTTTCGGCGATCGTTTGCCATTGTGATTTTATCGTAAAAATATTAACGAATAATCGATTGTTCTCCGATGATTTTATCGAACGATCGTTTCTCTTTTTTTTTATAAAAAATAGAATAACCGATAAGTCACAAGTGCTTCGTGAGGAGATTCTGGCGTTTTCATCATCTAAACTCGGTTAAACTATGCACGAGAGCATTTTAAAAAAAAGCGGGTCATCGATGTCCGGTCATCAACTTTCACAGACCCGCGCAAAAAAGTACGTGTTATTATTTCTAATGCGCTATCTTTTCTATCGTTTTTTCTTCTTCTAAGAAGTGTTTAAGCCGTTGGAATGCGCCATAATGTAATCCCAAATATTTATCATAATATTATAGTTTAATACAGCTGAAACTTTGCGTCTGCGTCTTTTGAAACAACAAATATTTTTATACATCGTTAATCTTAATTTAATGCTAAGAGCTCGTAACAAGATCTGATTCATTTCAATTAGACTTTTACGCAAAATGTCTCTCGATGAAGATCGAGTACCTGAGTGTTTTTTTTTCTGTTTATTTTACTAGAAATAAAATGTCTAGACTTAAATCTATTATAAATAAATTCGATGATATTTTAACACGGTTTTGAAGCAAGATTTGTATTATATTTATTTAATTATTTTACTGCTAAAATATGATATTTCATTGTTTTTGTACTAGCGATCAACATCTCACCGACCATAAATTATTAACAAAGTTCTGATCATTTAAAAAAATATAAATCATAATTATCTGAACAAATCTTATGCGGTCAAAATCATTAATTGTTATTTGATCCCTCCATTAATCTGGAATGGATGTATAGAGATAATTAAATTAATTCTTTTATACCTCCTTAGATTTTCTATGCTGGTCAAATATTCCCATGCTTTTTTTTATTCCCGTGCAAAAAAGGGAACTTCATCCCTAATTTTTGTACGAGACGTTATTATGTAAATTTATTTTATATTTCAGGGAATTATTTTAATATGCTATATAATATGGAATTCGAGTTATATTAATAACAATATGAATAAACCAAGGACGACGTTTTTAATGTTTATTGTCGAGATTTAATTTGGTTTTTAATTTTGAACGTATATTTTTAAAATATCCGTTATGCAATTTGGACCTTTAAATGTTGTCTTTTAATAGAATCACTTTGAAAGGTCAACATTTATTATGCTGAAAGATGAGATGAGAATTCAAGAAAATACATTTTCTCTTTTAAATTCCGAAAGACTCATATTTGGATCTTTTTTTTCGTTAAAAGCGAAATTTAATAAATTAAAGCAGCGATATTTAAGATATTCTTTTAATATTCTTTTCTATTTATTGCCCTTAGAAATTGATTTTTCGTTTCGTTTTAACAGTTTATATTGGCTTATTCTGATTTTAAATAAAACATTTCTTTTTTTGAGTTAATTTTGAGCAATGGAACTTATCTCCCATTTTTATATGCACGCCGTATCCCCATTTACACGATAGTCTTTGACGTATTTCCTATGCAAATGTAAATGGATTTAATCGATAGTGTTTACATAAAAATTCGCACTCGTGCATGCAATATTGCGTTCCATTAACGTTTATGAATGAACAGGAGGAAGTAGCCTAGACTGTTAGCTAAACAGGTGACGTCCTCATTCATCGGGAGGTTGAATAGTTCACTGCTGCACTAATTGCAGACTAATGGCCACATGCCATGCTTTTAATTATGTATCATGCTATTCGCACACCCATCGCTGTTTGCACACGGTCATCATTCCACGACCGACAACGATTGTTATCTAATTTTTATGTAATTTATGTAATGCCTGCTGTTTTCATAGAGATTCAAAATTTATTTAACTATTAATTATTATAGTGACGTCATAATTACAATATTGAGCGTATCGAACACACCGGTTGACGTCATTTTTTACGTCAAATTAGTTGTAGAATATTTTGTTATACATCCATGACACATCTGATCGCGACACGGCAACAATTAATTCTTCTAAACGCGATGCTAATGCCTTTTTTATTATTATAAAATTTGAATAAAATATACTCTTTTTTTGTATTTCGGTAAAACCAGTCGGTCAGAATTGCCAGATGTCGCATCAGATTTATGTCTCGGCGAACAATACAAATTCGATCGTAAAAATATATATATTTTTTGCAAATATTTATTTTTCGAGTGTATGATACGCCGCTTCTTTTTGCAAATTTACATATCTGTCATTTGCGTAACAATGTGATCTGATCGAAACCAGTTAGTCAAGGCCCTGTATTGAACTCGATGCCTCGTTTATGCGCACTCGACTTGATCGCCGATCGACAATTTTCGCATCTTTTAGCACTTATGGTTCTAAAAAAGGCAATAGAATTACGCAATGTGACCGCATTGACATTGGATGTAATTAAAACATGACTGACACTCATGTCAGTTAATTAATTGCATTATTGCATTAATGGATTAATTAATACGTCATTGTACGTGGCCATTGTTAGTGTTTTATTACTGCGTATTACAATTTTATGTTTCTTATCAATTTCATAAAAATCATCTCGTTTTCGGCGAAATATCAATCATTCTCAGGAGTTTTCTAATTTTTTTAGCAATTCTAATTTTTGTGGTAATCGTTTAAATCGGTAAATAATTTTCACACAGTTTATCAATTGCAACCATATGTAGCTGAATCATACGATATTTCCTTTTGAACTATGTAGATCAAGGACCGTGTAAATCGTGAGACTCGTTTAAAACGATACAAATTAACAATTTCATTGATGCCCTCAATATTTTCGTAATGAGATATTTTTTTTTTAATTATGGTTATTTATTTGACTACGATGAATGGATGGTAAAACAGAAAATCCACTGCGCCACTCACCCATATAATGATTCGATAAAGATTCTAAAGATGCAAGAGGATCATCTTCCTCATAAAGGATTCTCAGAATTCATACATTTTCGCTGGAGGATTAACCTCTCCGGGTACTATCTTAGCGCAGTCGCGGTTAACTCACATTATCACACTGTTGGTATGTTACCTACAAGCCATGACACTGTTTAGATCGTCAGATTTACATCCCCCCTGGCTAGTGTCATAAAGAATTCCATGAATTCATGGTTTTCGTCGATGGCTGATCTATCTGAGTACTATCTTAGCTCAGACGCAATTAACTTACATTATCATAATAATATGTATGTTACCTACAAGCCATGACACTGGTTGAAAATTACTTTAATATCTCATTTATGTAATCTCTAGTACTCTCATAGGTATATTAAATGTTTAGATATTTTTTTATTGAAAATTATACCCGATTCTCATTTTGCACGATTCAGTTTGCATACAAATCGTGTAAAAATGCTGTCATATAAAAATAGAAGTATAATTCCAATTCTTTCCATCTTGTTTTCGATTAAATTGAATGGATTTATTCAGAATCGTCTGACAATTGCTGAAAATTTTCAATGCAATGAGAGATTCTTAATAAATATTTACGTGTTGAAACAAAAAATCATTTCACAAATTGTTAATTAATTCAAATTTGCCTGTAAAAAGTGAATGTTTAAGAATGGAGTCTTCGATTACACGGTCAAATATATTTTTTTGTAGACGCTCGTTTTAGTTTGTTTTTATATATCCGAAAAAAAACGTATCCCTCACATTTGAATGAGATCCGAACCCCCGATAAGGCGGTGCCCGTTTACATTGTCCCTAACCACCG
>JAGXCT010035944.1:4779-35819 GCA_022495035.1 Philopotamus ludificatus | reverse complement strand
TTGGAGCTGGTAGAAACTTTTTGAAAAAACCTTTGGAGTGCAAAGGGTTAATATAATTAATTTGTCCAAACATTAAATAAAAATAATAATTGTCCACTTCTAAACCTTTAGATTTATCAACGTCTTAAACAGTATGAAGCAATTGAAAAATCATCATCTTAATTTTTTTTATTAATCGCTTTTATTTTATTGATTGCTGAATAAAGATTTTTGGTACTGAAGAACAATATTTCAGCAGATATAATGAGTTTCACATACAATGAGTTTTTCCGGTACGATGATAATTAAGGGACAGAAAACCTTATATCCTGTCATAAAAATCATAGACTTTTCAGATTATTGTATAGGACCATTTTATCTTATTACCAATAAATCTTAATGAATGTGGATCGGAATGTAGATCGTCTGTATAATAAATAAATATAATACTATGGTAATTTTTTAATAAATCTTAATTTTTAATGTGATCTTATTAGATTAGCCAAAATATTTAGGCCAAAAATTATTGCATTTTAAACAGTATTATTGTAAGAACTTAAGTAAAAATAGTTAGGCGGTTTTTTTTTTTAATAAATACTCATTCCTACTATTTAATCTTATTATCGAAACAATGTTATGAATTAGTGAAAAAATATGGCATGTCGTGATACGAGCGATTATAAACGAGATCATATCACCAAATTGCGAGTATGTAAAAATGTGTAAATATTAATAATATGCTTCATAAAAGAAAGAAAAAATGCCGGACGTTCCACATTCGTGACTGGGTGTCGAATCGCGTAATTTTTAGCACCGGAAATCTTGGAGACCACGCCAGTTATTCCGAAAATGTTTTTATGCAAATTATCGCGTATTTGTACATACACGTATATTTTTTAATATCGCAGTGATCTCATTGCTGGAAGTCACAAATACCATCGCGCAATTATTGGGGTGCCAAAAAGAAATATCCGTTCATCAATCATCCGCCGTTTATCTCACTGTCACAATCAAAAACCCACTCCATTATTTCTGTTCGTGTTTGCGGACAAGGAAAATGTACACACAATGGTGGAAACTTCTTCCGCTGCTTTCATTGTTGTCGATGTCGTATCGCTTCATTACATATTTGTACGCGGAAAACAATATGTCGACTGTTTTGATTTAATATTTTATGTATGCGTATGGTTTATGCACCGGGGCGCAAATGGGAGCGCCATTAACATTGATGGACGCAATGGTGTCTACTTTCGGATTTAGATTTACTCGATATATTATTGAGTGCTAATGGATTCAACTATTTAATTGTATATAAAATTCATTAGGATTCCTGTGCGTAATATCTATAAATCATTAGTTGTATATTCAGTAGGGGTATTTATCCATTGAGAAATCAATGGGGCCATCAGAAAGTAATAATGGTTTATTTAAATTATAAACGATTTGGTAGATTACAGTGAAGACGTATACAGACGTCAAACTAATTATTAATCATAACTAAAAATAATAATTTTACCCATGTGTTCCACTTTCTTCTAATTGTATTTGATCTCTATGTAATTTTTCCAGAAAAGAAAATTAAGTGCCAACTTTTGATATCAAAATTACACAATAATTATTCTAAAAATATATAAAATAAGTCCCTAGCTCATAATGGATAGTCAGTCGCAGTAGCAAGTACAGGTAGTCCTCGACTTACGACGGTTCTACTTACGACGATTCGCACTTAACGACCAAAAAAAAATAGTTTTTTTTTAAAATTTGCGTTTGTCGACCCTGATTCATTGTGAATAAATCGTGCCCATAGTGACCTTTGGCAAACGGAGTAGATGCTTGACAAAAGAGAAGTGCAATAGATTTAGAAATAAAACTTAAAATAATTAAACAATATGAGAGTGGTACAAGAGTGAAGGATATAGCTCGCGATCTACACTTATCATATTCAACGATCTCTACAATTTTGAATCCATCCAAATCACCAATAGTTTTTCCATTTCGTAAATGGGTCCAAGTTTTTTTTTTGCTATTATTGTAGATTTTATGGAAGATTTGATAAAAAAACGAATCCCCCCTAGCCTTGTGACCATAAAGACAAAGGGGCTGAGCCTTTTTGAAAACCTAAAATTAAAGGAGCGAACTAACTACCAGCAAACATTTACTGCCAGTAATGCTTGGTTTGCGAGATTCAAAAAACGGGCGAATTATCAAAATGTGAAAATAAGTGGAGAGGCAGATAATTGCCGATTACAAGGCACTGAAGATTTTATCGAGAATATTTGACATTGATTAGGAAGGAAAAAAAATGCGTCCAAAGGGAACATTTTTTTAATGTTAATGAAACCGCGCTCTATGGAAGAAATGCCTTAGCGTACCTACATTAATAAGGAAGAAAGAAGTATGCAGGATTCCAAAATTTTAAGAATCGTTTACACTTTTATTGGGTAGCTTAATATTGCTGGATATAAATTAAAACCATTAATGATTTGTATCACTCCTAAAGAAGCCCATCAGGAATCAATATCGATATGTTACCACTATATTACCGCTCAAACAAAAGGAATTGGACGACACAATTTATTTATTTTTTGAAGACTGGTTTATGAATTTATTTATTCCAGAAGTAAAAAAATATTGTAATCAGAAAGGAATTCCATTCAATATACTTTTAATACTAGACAATGCACCAGGACATCCACTGCATATCGGAAATTTACATCCTAATGTTAAAATCGCGTATTTACCCCCTAATATCACCAGTATTTTGCAACCCATGGACCAGGGATCTATTGCCACATTTAAAGCCCAGCCTATTATTTAAAAGCACATTTACCCAAACAATAAGTAGTAGAAAAACTTGACGAGGCCAAAAGCAGTTCAAGAAGTTTTGGAAAAGTGCCATTAATAATGTTCATCAAGCAAATAAAAATATTGGGAGGAATGGCAAAGGAGAGTCCCGCATCATCATGCATGTATGGAATATGGGAAAAAAAAAAACTTATAAACTTTTCTAAAGAAAACATAACTCAGCCCACTTAATTTGAAGAAAGAAAATGAGAATTGAACACACTGGAAATCTCTTTGTAAGAGCATTGCAAGAAACTTGATGCTTGATAACTTGATTGATCGTGAAGACATAAGACCAACTTACAGAAGAAAGTGATTTGGAAGATCGTCAAATGAAAGAATTATTATGCATCGAAAATCAAAGGGTTGAAGAAGAGAGACTAAAAAAAAAAAGAAATAGTCTTGGAATCTCCAAAAAAAATTGTATTGAAAGAAATAAGACAGCGTTCCTTCAAAATGACCAAGTAATGCAAAAAATTGCAAAAATGGATTCGAATAACGAAAGATTTTTGAGTATAAACCGCCGTATTCAGGAAGATCTTGCTTGCTACAGAGAAATATACAGGGAAAAAAAACAACAAACAAATCAACTAAAATTGGATATGTTTTTTAAAAAGACTACTACTGCTTCTCTTCCACTACTGTTGATGAGCCAATGGATTGTACATATGTACTTATATAAGTATAGATGACGAAAGAATTTGTATGAAATTCGACTTACGACGAATTCGAATTACGACTAAAGTCCAGGAACGTATCTCGGTCGTAAGTCGAGGACAAACTGTACCTTAAATAATGTACAATCTCCACCCTTATTACGACGACAACGATATATCGTTGTTTGGCATTGGCAATAGTCATCTGTAATTCGTTTAAACATCATTTTTACATAAAATCACTCCCAATTAATTTTTCCGAATCAGACCCCTTTTGTATCGCCAATTTTTTAGCATTACCAACAATCCATTACCGTCTGTAACTATCTATATCAGTCTATAAATACCATCTCCTTTATATCTGTCGATACCCATTTTATAGCGCCATATACGTTCAAACTTAATTGAATTCAAATAAAAAAATAAAAAAATATGAAATGTTCAAGTTGAAGAGCCAGAGACGTACTCAGAGTTGAGGGAGTCCTCAGCCCTAGTCTCACTCAACATAATAATGTAAAGGATTAAGGTATATTTTTAATCTCAGATGGTTTAATATAATTCGGTTTTCGTTACGGCTTAATTAAAAAAATATATATCAGATCGGATCCAAGTTTTGTTCCAGAAAATTAACTGTTTTCTCAGTTTTCAGTTAATTAATTGTTTTTATTTGTTTAATAAACCAATATGAACCGCTATTTCTTTTCCGTTTAGCTCCGGGGCTTCTCGTTTTGACAAAAAATGGTTTTTGGTTTTCGATTCACTTCCAAATTAAAAAAATATTCCCTCGAATTTGAACAAAATCCCAAAAAAAAAACGGTTATTTTTTTTTTCTAATTGAGACGGAACGAAATCCAGAAAAAACAACCGTTCGAGGCCCTGGTTTAATACTAATTTCGAATAAAATTACATGTCAGACCTTCTATAACGCTTTCTTTAAATCGATGGTTTCTACAAGATGCTAATATTTTTCAAGTCAAATTTCATATTTCGTAAATATATAATTTATAATTCATTGCCGAGTGAAATATAGTTTAATTCCCTTTGGTTTACATGGTATTTTGTAGAAAACAGCGATTAAGAGGAAGCGTTATAGAAGGGCTGACCATAATTTTAAGAGATCTTTGTAATTTTGAATCATAAAAAGTTTTTTTTTCATAAATGGTATCCAGGAATCGGATCGCCGAATCTCTAATGTATAAAACTAATTATATATAATCCTAAAGCCCAGATTTAAAAAAAAATATAGTATCCGTTATATTGATTATGGGTATAAACGGATACATACACGAAAATTCGTATATTTGAAATTTATATCAATACCGAGAACGTTGATGAAAAACGAGGTTAGCAATTTTCTCCGCCGCTTCTAAAAGCACTTAATGGATTAAACGTAGTCCCTGTAGATTTTTTTTTGTAGTTTGATGTCTTAAGAGCATCGAGATAATATCGTCCGAGTAATTTTGGCCAGTGTTTGGGAAATAACATCGTACGTCACATAAATGTCTCACGTACTCTGGTTTATACATCCGATTAAATCGCCAGGCGTCTGCAGTGTATCATTTTCCGGTTAACAACCGGAAAGGAGCAAGAGATTCGCCGACTCGGATCGCCGCGAATCTACAACACTTCCGTCTCCAGAGTCCATGGAGCCGCCACATACAAGCATCTGGCGATGAGTAACGCTTTGCCTATTTAAGTCAGACCGGAGACTGCGACATCGCAAGGATCTGCCGGGAATAGATGTGCCATCTTAACCCCTTCGGCGTTTCTCTCTCGCTCTTTCTCCCTCTCGACTGCAATAAATGTGAAAAGTGGCAATTGTCCGGGGAGAGGACATTTCCCGAACATACGACCGAAATTTGGAAGACGATTTTTTTTCGTTTCGCCTTTTGACAAACCGCACTTTTGCCGTTATGCAAATTTTCGTCCATTATCAGGACACTACCCTCGTAATCCTCGCGGATTTTTTTAACGCCGATTAAGGGATGCGTTAAATGAATTACAAAGATTTACCGAGGACTTTATGGTAATCATATTTGCCGCGGCGACCCTTCGGTGAGATCCAGTCCCCCTCTTTTCTCGAAGTCTTTGGATAATGCATTTTTTTCTCATTTTAAATTCAACGGTTATCAAATTGCACGTTAAGGATTTTATACTGTTACAATCAAAATGCATTATGCATGGTTATTTCACTCGAATAACCAGACACGTTAAAATTAAATAATTTAACAAATTAACGAAACTCTCACAGCAATCTCGTAAATTGCTCGACTGGAAATTAGTTTAATTAATTTTTTATCGCTAATTTATAATTTTAAGCCGAAGATTCGAAATATGCAGTGGAAATTAAAATTTATGATGAAAATTAAAATTAATTTAACGGTTCTCTAGATTAATACTATGATTTCGGATATATGACCACGTGAAGCGAGTTGTGTAACGTCACAACCAGAAGCGACTAATAAGTTGGGTTCTTCAGTGGAAGTTGTCAAGTGGCAGATCCCGTTTAAGGGTACATACACAGTAACACTTCATAAAGATCCAACCCAGGCCCATCCAGAATGCTATTGTTTAATTCTGGAGATAATTTAGCAGGGCTAGGATCAATTGTATTTATTTTTTTCTTTAAACAATTTAAATAACAATTGGTTATAACTAAACATTGCGTAAAAATCGAATTTTCTTTTATTGAAAAATATTAGACTAGGGGTCCTAACATTTTTCCTACTTTTAACTAAATAATTTTCTTCATAGACCCTCTTATATTTTTTTAAATCTACAGCAATGATACACATTCGGTGGTCTGCAGCTGATTTTATTTAATACGATTTGTACTAAAGTTTTAGGTGAAAAAAATCTATTTTTGATTAAATAAGAACTTTCGAATAATTGAGCTGAAAGCGATCATTCGAAGTCTTTAATAGTGTTTATTACTTTAATACACAAATGAAAAACAGAATAAAGATTTTCTTGCAGTCAGCATATCAGGAATTATTTTTTTTAGAAAAGCTAAAAATTTTCGATATTTCCCCAACGTTGATGGTGCAGTATCAGAATATGCCGCATTAATATTAGTTATAGGAACTTAAAAATTAAATAAAATTTAAAAAAAATGATTTTCGACTGCCAATAGACCCCTAGAACAACATACACCAATCCCTCGATTTACGCGGTACCCATTTTACGCTGTTTCTCTTTTACGCGGTCAGAAAAAACAATATATTTTTTTAAGAAATCCCTTTTTAAGTATACCCTTTTGAAACTTCCATAGACCCACAGGAGGTCCACCTGGATCTCGTTAGGAGACCACGATTTATTGCTATATTTTGTGAAAATTATCCACCGTGCAAATATCTGGATCTGCATATACCCATTACGCAATTACACGGTATATAGGTTCAGCGAAATAACGTGTAAATCGAAACTGTATATAAAATACTATTGGTTTGAAAAAATTAAAATTTGTTTGATATGAGGTTTGAAGTTTATATAAAATAAAGACAATTCCGACGTTTCAAAAAATCGCATAAAGCTATAGAAAATAATTTTATTATGCTGTTTTCTAATGTCGTATTGATTTTCAATCGAAATGATTTAAAATTATAACATTATCAAATTCATACATTTTATAAAATCTTAATAAACTCTTCTATGACGAACTCTTAAATTCTTTTCTCTAAGAATTTTTTAAATTTATTATTTATTTTACGTCTGAACTGGGGGGATTGATTATTCAGAATTATTAAAACTTTAAATGTAATATTTTCCTTATTTAATTTCTTTTGATAACTTTCGGTTATTTAAAAAAAATCCCCGTGTTTCTTTGACCACGTAAAATTCAAACCTCGCAAAACGAGAGCCGTATTTATGTTCCAAGTTGTATTAATTTTGGTATAAATGTTTTTTTCCCATAGTGTAACGGTATTCGTCGAAGATTACATGTCGATAAAAAGGATTAGTCAAGCACGATTTTTAAATGAGACTGATTCTCTCGCAATAATGTCTCATTTTGAGTTTCCCATTGATCAATAATTACTCGTATTAAACGCACGTACGGTCTTACTGTAATTGCCGTCTCAACCGTGTTATAAAATTTTGCAGAGTCGGCTCGTGTTACTTTTCATTACGCGAGTCGCGAGAGCAGAAGCATATTTACCGTCGGAATTAGCGCAGTCTCTCACTCATACAATTAGATTGTTTTGCATTTGTCGACTTCTGACAGCACCCCCGGGTTTCCTGTCTCCTTTATTCCGGCAAAGTATACGTTAACGGGGTTCAGTTAATTTCATTTTCAAAGGGCTTTATTCGGTTTTCCTCTGTTTTTTACCTACCGTTTCAGCAGTTACACCATTCATTTTGTTCAGGGCATTTCCGAGCCTTTCTTTCAAGTAGTCTTATCGCACTTCCCTTGCGCATACCCTTACAAGAATTACTTACTCGGTTACTGGCTCCGTGTTTTTTCTGGCTCCCCCCTCGACAATACCTCGGCTAACCGCTAATCGTAAAATCTCAACGCGTCTTGGAATTTTATTACTCCTCTTAAGCAGATATTATTGTGCTTGATTAAATTATTATTTTATTAAAATTTCAGCCGTGCACGGGGAAGAACCACGTTTTGTATGATTATCATATATCTTTTTATTCAACATTTTATTTTTTAGTTGTATTGATCGCCACTAATTAATTTTTCAACTTTGTATCCGGTATAATTTTAATAAAATCGATTATTCGATATTACCTTGAAACCATTTGGCATCACCGCAAACACGGTTTCGTTCTAACGCGATTGGAGATTATGGAGAAATCTCCTTTGTTTCTCTTTAAACACGTTTCGGGATATAGATTAAACCTTTACAATGAATTTTTGATAAAGTGGACGATGAAACCATTTTGTATTGTATTACTCTCATTATTGAAACGCTCAATGAAATTCATTAACTTTCTGGGAAAAATATGGCTATATTCAGTTTGAAGTGTAATTCGAATCAAGCCAGTTGATAACAGAATGGATGTAATAATAGTAGAACTTACTAGGGTATATTGAAGGTGGAAGGCTTTGAATGGAGATATAAATGGCAAAGATATAAGATGAACCAAATTATTTCAGAGGACGATACTGATCAAAACACAAAATTAGGAGAAAATCTCTTAAACAATTAGCTATTTATTACGAAATTTAAAAAAATCTCTCATCATAAGTCAAATATAATTGATTTTTATTTTAAAAAGTAGAGCATAGAACTTAAAATTCCGTTAATGAAAGCTCAGAAAATTAAAAATTGTTGAACCTTTAATAGTGATGAGATTTTTTCACTGCACAAAATTTAGGAATGATAGTTTCATTTGTAGACGTATTTTGCTAAATTTAACCATTGATCTCAAAATGTTTCCAAAGTAAACTGAGAAAATGAGAATATATTTAATGATGATTAAATAAATATACTACATTCAGCTCTCCTATAACGAATAATTCGGGACCCATTTTTAGAAACCAGCGTTATAGAAGCTTTAGACACCCATACAATATTTGAGAAGAGGGCTTTTTAATTTTATTTCGTAAATTGAACGAAATCAATACATTAATCATTTTTTATTCGCCTATTTTAAATGACCATTTACAATGTCAATGCTCTGGAAGGGAGCGCCATATGAGGGACTGTCGAACTCGTTATAGAAAGCAGGGTTTACTATATAAGTAATCATTTTTTTAAATAATCAAAAAACAAAAGTAATATTTACTCTAATATTTAGAACCCCCAACCTGTTTTTTTTGGTACTAATTCTTTGTTTCGTATACCACGGTTTTTTTGGTACTAATTCTTTGTTTCGTATAACACGGTTTTTTTTAAAGAACTGAACTTTCGCATTTTAGCAATATTATATTATAATTAAAGATAAATATATGAAACAAAACGGTGAAATGTTTCTTCCAATTTTTTTAAACTTATTTATTAAGAGAAAAATCTTAATTTACGCATATCTTTTTCAGTCATAATTTCAAAAATCTGAAATCTATGAAACGAAAGTCTTTATAGCATTTGGAATCTAATCCTGTTTTGTTCAATATAACGCAATTCGAACGAAACGAAATGTGAAACGTAATTATTTATTGTAAAGAAATCCTTATTTTTATACTTTTTACCCAAAGAAAAAACTATATAATACCTACTGGTTTATACGTAATGTTTGATTAATCTTTCTAAATACCATAATACGTCTTTTTAAACAACCCAACTATCGCATTTTATATTAAATAAATTATTTAAAAAAAATCTCTATTATTCACATATTTTTTCATACTTTTCACATGAAAAATATTTAATATTTAATAAAAATGCGAAATGTTTTCCATATTTTTCATTTCGGCCCCGAATCACATCAATCTATATGCGCATTCTAAACGTGTCTTATCAGAATCACGATATAATTCGAATATTTTATATATATTTTTTTTTCGATTATTTATTTAGTAAATTACATCCTAGAATATCTTATGTGCGATACAATATTGATTCATTTATTATTTATAAACAAAAAAATTCCAGCTCGCGCAGCAGCACACTCCCATAGCATGATACTTTGCCATGGTTTATAATTAACAAAAAAAAACAACTAATCGACTTATTGTAATGTATATTATATTGTTATCAATTATACGAAATTGTGGTTAAACTCGCTTGATATTTTATTTCTTCTGATAATTTGAATTTGTATTAATATATTTTTTTCTTTGTTTCAGGTAATTGATACTGTATAATAAATGGTAAATATATCAAATATATATAGATATGATCTAGCTGTATATCGTTCTGTATTTTCTGCATTTGACAGTGAACGATATATGGATTTCTTTTCATGGAAGAAGGTCGAATGTTTGATAATTTTTTGCAGATATTTTTGACGACGATCATTTATATGAATCTTCCATAAAAAGCATTCGATTTTTTCGCAACGTTTCCATTCCCCGCGAACACATCCGCGAAAATCAATCATAATTATTCTTGTATTTGAAACATTGTGCCCATTTCGTGCTATTCGTCTGTATTATCTCGTATTTTTTTTTATGTTCTATTGATTTTTCATGTAGTCATTGTTGTGATAATATCATTTGGCGCCATGAAAAAAAATTTGAAAAATGATCAACGTGCATTTTTGCTATAATACACTTTGTATCTCGTAATTTAATGGATGGGACGCTCGTATGAAATCATATGTCAAATTGCTACCTGTGTGAATACGTGTATACCGACAGTCACGACTCGGACATCACGATTTGATATAATACGATTTTATTTTTGTTTGAATAATTATTTAGAATTTTTGATTGTAATTATTTTCACCCATTGCTCTTCACGTTTCCATTAGTCGCGAAAATTCATATTTTATCTTAATTTTGATTTTATTCTGCGCTTTTCAGCGCCCTCCGTTTTCCATTCGAGAGGACCCTGTCTATTAATCACGCGGATAAGTCCTCGAAACGAATTTCAGATATATTTTTATTCAATTTGCATTAATTTAATAATAAAAAAAATGTATTTAAATATATTCGTTATGCTTCATTACTGACGTATTCATTTCGATCGCATTGATATGTTTTCGTTTCGCAAAACTTTCATCACATCTCGAGGGCCCCGACAGATCCCTTATCATCGAATGTAAATAAGTTGAACCCTTAAATTTAATAGTGGGACGCTTTCTTCGGACCATACGAAAAATCTTATTCAATCGTTAGATCCGAAACGCTTATCTATTCAGCAAACCCGACGTATTCTTGAATAAATTTCGTGAAAATTATAATAGCCGATCCCCTTGACCCGAAATACATTTTTATTTGCCATAAACGGTGTACTTGTGAGATGCCGAGATGATGAATATAAATAAAATTCATACGAACCGCGGAAAAAAATAAAATAAAAAAATTCGCGAAGATTATTTAAAAAGGAATAATCAGCTAAGTGCTTGCTTGCGTATTTCGATAATTGTATAAAGTAAGTACTCGGAATTGTCAGTGTCCTGTGACTGATGATCTTATTATTTTTAATGGTACTGCGAGACGTTTAATAATGTTGTCGTTAAATTTAAAACACAGCAAATCTCGATTTCGTATTCAAATTTTAATTACTATAAACGGATTTTATTCATTCATTGGAATAATCAGTTTAATTCGTCAATAATAATTATTATTTACGTCAGAATATATTTTAAATCCATTTTTAAAAGCATGCTTTCCGTTTATATCGTTTGAAATACTGTGATTTCCTGTCTTTAACATCCAGTCTATAAATTTACATTTTATTGCGAATATGGTTACGCGTTTTTCCGTATTTCATGATTCCCAAAATTCCAGAATATAAATATGCCAATCCAGGGATTTTCGCGGAATAATTTATAATGTAGGAATAGACAAAAACAAAGCTCGATAAATGCCAGTGGGTTAAAAAATACGTCGAATTGAAAATATTCGCAATATCAAATCAACGTTTTTATTTTTTCTAGTTTTTATTATAAAAATAAAACGTAATCGGATGAAAGTAGCATGAGCATCTCTATTAAGTAGTTTCATCTCGTCTCAACCGGTTATCAGTTTATATAATCCATTAAAAAGTGAAATTCTTGATCAGTAATTTTACATAGTCACATTTGATTTATTTCTGATATTAAATAATATAAATTTAGGGGGACATTTTAGTGAAAATCGTATTTATTAAATAAGAAAATCGTTTTTATTGAAAATATATTAATTGATATCTAATAAATCAGTAACGGTGTTAACCCCCTTATGTCGGATGTGTGTTACGTCGATTTTCCCCGCAACTTTCAGGTTGAGTCTGACTAGTGTTTTGGAGTCGGAGTCAATCTCTCCAAACTCCATTTCTGACTCAGTATTTTTTTTTAAACTATTTTCATTAACAACATACCAACTTTATTGAAACCCAATTTTACGTGCCCAGAATTCACGTTTTTCCGCTATTTGCGTATAGTTTTGTGTTAGTACATCAAATACCCGCTTTTACGTTTTTATTTCCCCCAATTTACGCATAAAATATTTTAAATTTAAATATATTCTGAAGTCATTTTACTAACATTGAAGATTTACGAAGAAAAACCATCCAAATAATTTTTAAGATCGGAAGAGTTTACTTTTCACTCACTTTTATTATTTAAAACCTCCCATCAACGTTTCCCCTCTAATTACGTTTTTTTTGTCAGTCCTTTAAAAGCACAACATAAGATTCACTGTTTCTGTATATTATTATTTTCTTGATCCGTGGATGATAAAACTAGATATTGTAGAAAATCATGGGTAAAAATTTAGGAATTATAGTACATATATTCAAGTCGGAAATCTGACTTAGTAAATGTCGGAGTCGGAGTTTTATTCAATCAGTTTTTAAAATACTTTTTAAGTCCTCTGATTTTATTTTATATATAAAATATCATTTCATTTCTCATTTCACGATAAACTCCACAATTTTTTTGCCATCGTTGAATAAATTCAGTAATTATTATTTATAATATATATATTAGGAAAATCATACAATTATTGCAGTTCATACAATAATCTAATAACGGCGAGAATTAATGTTTTTTACATGTAAAATTAACGATTTTTAAAAAATCTTTAAGCAAATGCTAAGTAGACTAAATTTTTTCAGATGCCAAAAGAGACGCACTTTTTTTTATCGCTTGTTTGTTTGAATATAGACATAAACCAGGTTTTTACACGAACGATAAGTTCCAGATGCGATTGTGTAAAAAAACGTGTAAAAGAATACAGTTTACGAATATAATTGGGACACGGTGCCATTAAAGCTCCCATAAATAAAATGATTTATTTATTTAGGATTCGAATCAAAATTACCATAAAAATGTATTTACTCAGTGTCGCTCCTTCCAATAATAAACGGACCCGTTTATGTAGTCCTGGCGAAAATTATTCGTTAATAATATCAAATCATATTGAAAAAACGTACGGTAGGGGTGAACAACCTTTTTTAAACTTATGATAATACAAACACTGAATGATGAACTCAAATTATCTCTTTATTAACAAAATAAACCTAGTATAAAAAATATATATCATTAATAGAAATACTATTAAAAAAGCGGCGAAAGATATATGGTGAAACCCTGTTTTTACGTGCCCGTATTTCACATTTTCCCACTATTTGCATTAAATTTTTGTCAATACCGATTTATTTAAGTACTTTTAGTACCCGCCTTATTGTTTTTTTATTTCCCGCAATTTACGTTTACAATTTTAAACATATTTAAATAAATGCGCGACGTTTCTAAATGTTAGAAATGGATATTAGGAAGCAGAACAGTCATTAACATTTTTGTGGCCGGTGTATCATATGTGTATCATCGCTGGCCCGAACGTTGGCGGCCGGTGATGCGTATATGCATAGAGAAAATATTTGATTCACACTGTTTCACCGGCCATAAACGGTTGGCGCGATCATGATGCATATACGCATCACCGGCCGCCAACGTTCGGGCCCGCGATGATACACATATGATACAACGGCCACGAAAGTGTTAATTCGAGGTAAGGCTCTACACATTGCGTCCCGATTAAATATCGAAGGATTTACTGCATCAAATTGCTGAATAAATCGTTTCAAAAAGAGACACTGCGTCGTGTATAGATCAGTTATCAGAAGGGTTGATGTAGACATCGCTGAAGATTGGATGCAGACGGACGTTTCTACTGTAGTTGCAGACTTGTCGTGGAGGGTAAAACTTGTCATGGAGGGAAATTAAGTAAAAATAGGCTACCTGTTCTTTTGATTACAAATTCAGATGGCAGTGAGAAGTTTTCCCCGTTGGTAATTGGGCTTCAAAAATGTCAATGAGGTAAGCTATGAGGCTTATTGAGGGCTTTATCGATTTAAGAGATCGAAACATTAGTACCAAACGTAAAAACGGGGTTTCCCTGTATGTGGTAAAAGATTATGATTATGTCTACGGTAAAATGAGGCTGGAAATTTTTAAAATTCAAAATGTAAAATCTTGAAGGGCCGCACGAAAAAGTGTGGCAAGCCGCATGCGCCCCGCAAGCCGCGGGTTGCTTATACCTGGTGTATGGCAATCGAATCATGTGTCTGGATTATGGAACGACTGTACACAATGCCGATTGATTAGTTTATTTCGGCCATTGTCCAAAAAATTCTATGACAAATTAGTAAAATTACACGGCGGCTAATAACAGTGTGCGGGCTAATGATTCGCTTTTTAGGCTTCGAAGCCAAAGAAAATGCGATGGTCGCGTGCTCGAGTTTTCAATCGGTTCGACGAGCACTGGCGCACCGTGTACCTGACGTTTTTCTAATGACGTCGTCTTCGGATGTCATCTCGGTTCCGGTTCGCATACTTCGGTCGTATCTTGCACGCTTCCGAAAGGTCAGGATGTCCTCGGGCACCGAGATAAGTTTGCAAAGTTTTACAATGTAGTTTTGAACGGTTTTCGGGTGTAACGCGATATTTTATTAAAAATATATATAAAATATTTTCGCCGACATATTTCGGATATAAATTCCTGAACGTATGGTCCAGGCCCGGGCGTGACTCTATGTGGTTCAATTCCCTTCTAATAAAAGCACATCGGAATGCTCGCAGATATACTTGCGTTGCATAGAAGTCACTGCAAATGCAATCCGAAGATATATTATCCTCGCGGAAATTCCGATAACGCATCTGGATTCATTTTTTTATTATTATTTTAATTAAAATTCGTTTAAACTATTTCCTGTTGTTCGATGGTTGAATGAGTGAGTCAAAATGCTGCTCTTGTAATTAATTATGATTGATCCGATTGATAATGTCAAGGTAGTGAGTAGCGGCCATTTAGTGCTGGATTGATTTGATTAAGCTGCATCATTAAGATGTCTTCGATCTGTTTAATCTATTTTTTTTTTCGATGATCAAAATATGAAAATGATCACCGAATTCGGGATTGAATGAATTTCGTTCTGTGCTCAAGCTATTCATCCGACCGCATTGTCTGCATAATTAATTACGCCATTATGAAATTGCATATTTGTAAAGGAATATATAATTCATTCATTAATCACGTTTCTACGCTATATTTTTGCTAATGTATCCCGAGGATTTATCGCAATGTGGCCGATATCAACATGCATTGAATTAATTATGATATTACATACGTACCGTTGAATAGATAATGGTTTTCGATAATTGATTATTATTTTTTGCAGTTTGATTAATCGCGAACGAAAGCGATTTCCTGCCCGCCTGGACATCCATTGCAAAAAATATGATTTCCGGATTCGGCGATCGTACTCCATTGATTGTCGATTCGATTTTTTGTCTGCGCGTAACGGAAATTTAACAATTTATTCTGTTTAAAAAAAAAAACTATTCGCCGTTATCGTCGTGTGTTTAAATTTGCGACCCCAGACTCCAACAATGCAACGTCGCCGGGGGTTCAAAGTTAACCGAACTTTGGAGTTGTTAACTGCTAACCCTTCTCGTACTTGCCGAGGCATGCCCTCCGGGGTTCGGCGCGGCCTTCCTTCTTCAGATTCTTGCCTCGTGGTGTTCATAATGTCGGCGAATTTCATTACATTCCCCTCCCCCCGTGTCCTTTTTGCATCGCAAAACGCTTTGTGGTCGCGCCGAATACAGGGTGCACGTATCCCGAAACTATGCATTTAATCTAAATAAATTATTCCAGCATTCTGTATGTGATATTTATTAAATTTACTAGTGTTTCGTCGCCGAGCGGATATAAACCGCTGAGTACATGATGAATGGTGATGTCATCCCTAAATTGTCCGTTTCTAGAACAATATAAATCATTTTTGAAAATATAATCCGAATCTGTCACGAAGATGGATTATTGTCGTCGTGTATCCATAATGTTCAATTATTCCGGTTGTTTGATTAGCATTGAAATGCCATGGACGTATCAGATGTCATGTGTTATGGAATATTTTGTCGTTGGCTGTACATATGTAATTTATGTATTATACATATGACGATGTATTCAACTCGATGTACAAATTTATTCAGATTCAATCTTGTATAAAACATGCATATACTTTTTATATTCATAATCCATAATTTATTATGTTTTAAATATTAATTTTCAATATTGCTTTAAACCAGGCGCGAACAACCCACGGCCCGCACGTCGTCTGTATCTCCAAATATATGTCAATCAATGGCAAAGAAGCAATGCCAAAGTTGTCATTAACCTAGCCGTGTCGATGGCGTCAATTTGAGAATCCTAATTTTTAATTTCTCTCGAATAATTCTATTTATATGAATTCTTCATATTACAAACTATTTGTATTTGTTTAAAAAAGTCTCAAAAATAAATATTATAAATAATCATTGACTTTATTATCCACGATTGCGAAAAAAATAAAAAAACAATATTCGCTTCTGTAACCACGGGCGCAATGATTTTTCTCGCTCCCATCCGTAACGATGTGCCAAGTGCGAGTGAAACGTATGATAGTTACACGTGCAACGAGAAATTAGCGGTCGGTCTAACGGTGGCGTGTCCTCAGTTTGCGGCGGGACATCGTCGGGTGCGCGTGTCATTTACGCGTCATATTGATTAGTTAAAAAATCCAAAATATCGACTAAATTATGAAGCTATTTAAGTAATCAATGAATAACTATTTTTATTCTTATAATAATCCTTTTTTTTATAAGTCAAGATATTAATGAAGAATTCATCAATATCTTGAGTTGAAGTGCTTGGGGTATATTTTCCCTTATACTTAGACCCCCTTCGGACGACATGGTTGGTTGACGGATCGGTTAATAGAGCAGAATCAGTTAAATATTTTATTAATTCGTTTTTTTTTATATAAACATTAATGTTTGGGAAGAACGTAAAATATGCCTTATAAACTCTTATTTAAATAAAGATCGAACTCTACAGTATTTATTCCGATTAGCCAAAAGCTAACAAACGAAAATAACAGAACTTTTACAAAAAGTAAAGCATAGAATTCAAGATGCTGTTGAAAAAATCTCAGCGAATGTTTTAATATACAGAAACCCTACTATAACACAGTATCCAACAACATGGTTGATTTGAAATGTTTAGGTTTTAAAATTTATAATGGAAAATATACCCCCTTCGGACGACGCGGTTGGTTTCGAACCGCCGTGACGGATCTTTTAGATAATCTTTTTCCACGTATATCTTTCGCCGTTTTATATTAGTATTTTTATTAATGGGTGTTTTATTTCTGTATTTTTTATACTAGGTTTATTTTGTTCATCACTCGGTGTTTCTTACATGCGAGTTTGTGGTTAAAAAAACGTTGTTAACCCCTGCTATAAACCAATCTTGCTGTGGGGAGTCAAATTACGATTTTAAATTTAATAATTCTTATAGTAACGAAGTAGAACTGTAATTTTTATATTTTTAAAACATATATCTTACATTTAGTGGATAAAATGTAATAAATTTAACCGTGGTATCCCATTTACAGTATCGTATTACTTGCAAGGAGTGATAATCATTTTATGGATGAAATTTATGATTGCTGAAATCATCTTCGTACGTATCAATTATCACGGATTTTTTCTTATGTGATATGATTATGAACTGTGCAAACAATTTATTAACACAATACGTTTCATAAAATTAAATTAATTCATATTTTTTTGTTATCTTTTTGATGTTTTGGCATCACGTTAAGTTCTAATCAAATCAAAAAATTGAAAACTTCACTTCAATACGTAGTTTTTATTTAATAGTTTACTGTAAATTTTTTTTTTTAAATAGATTTTATCATAAATAATAAGAAGTATTATAAAATTAACACCCTCGATTTTTTTACACGATTATCCCAAACTTTGTAGAAGGGCCTTTAGTTTTTAAAACGCGTGTTTTCTATAAAGTGGTCCCGTTTTCTTCGTTATAGGAGGGTCGACTGTTATAGATAATAACTGTTTTTGAGAATCGTGTTAAAACAAACAATCCGTGTAAAAATATCGTATCCGTTCTTTTTAGTAGACTGTGTTATTTCAAAGCCGTGTAAAAAAGAGTTGAGTATACTTTTGCATGCGAATAAACAAAAAAAAAATGGTTTTATATTTTAAATTAATAATTAAATATTGATTACATTGATATGTGACACCTTTTACGTTTTGATTAATCGTAGTTTCAGCTAGAACTCAGATATGATCAGTGTGGCACTAATATCACTAATATGAACAAAATTCTGAAAAAAATCTTGGCTCCATTCAATGCAACAGATCAGCTACATGTAGAATTCCACGAATGTTACCAATATACCGCAATATCCATTATGCATGGAAGTTATTTATTATAAAACATTTACCCGGTGATAATAATTATATTTTAAGTATATAGTTTGCATGATCAAACGAGTCGATTAACGATTTACAGATATTTCAATTAAATCTAATATTTTATTATATTAATAAATACATAGTTCCAACATAGCTTTAATTGGTTCAATCATTTTATAATAAAGCCTTAATTATAACATGACGATTCGTTTTTTGATGACGTATTAATCAAAGTTGGCAACATTTCGGAGAAATATATTTAACCGGTCCGTCACGGCGGCTCGAAACCAACAGCTCTAGCGGATGGGGTCTATTTTGCATGAAAATAGACCCCAAGCATTTCAAGTCATGAAGAATTCATCAATATCTTGACATTTAAAAAAAGTGGTTGGACCTCGCCTTTCATTTTGACACGTGTGCGGTTTCACTCGCAATTGCACGTGTGCAATGTTTTTTCTCGCTCGCACCCTGTACGGATAGAATATAAACGCATATTATTGTTTTTTGCAGACAATAAAGGATTGATTAATTATAATATTTATTCATTGGACACTTTTAGACAAATACAAAACGTTTGTGCCATTTTGGATTTATATTAAAAGAAAAAATAAAAACATGGATTCCCTAATAGAACCCATCGGCACGGCTAGGTTAAAAAAAATCCGTTTAATCCAGCTTTATGTAAGATCGATGTAAGACGGGATTAAAGTGGCTCATTGTGGTAAAGATTTCAATTTAATCTCTCGTTGCGACGATCGAAATTGAACCGCATTCTTCCCCGAGCCGACCGATCCTGAAATCTGCATCTAATCAAGTTTGGCTCGATCGTTAATTCGTTAATCCCGCGGTGCATGAATTTATCTGACGCGGTCCTTTGCATACGTCTGTATCAAGTGTTTGCTCGCACGACACCGGAATGTCGCGGGCCGCATACTTTCCGCTGGTAGTAGAAGGTAACAAGTCGCCGCCGACGACGAATAAATATCTCGCAGCTAGGGGGGGACGCCTCGCTGCGCGCTTTTTATGCGGTCCCGCTCATAATAATCCCGCGAGGAATGATTTAGGCCTCGGCAAACATGTCTCGGGCCCCGAAATTACGGGCCGGCGTGTTCGCATTAAAAATCACTTTGAGCCGTTCAAACAAAAAGGGATCCCCCGAATAAATAATGGCCGGCCATTTTTTACCGGCGACAATCGCAATAAATTCAATTGTATACAATATCGCCCGGTTATGTATGACGGCGCATAAAGGCGATGCGCGTGCGCAGCCTCCGCGCTCCCTCTCCCTCCCACTCTCTCGGGGTATCGGATTAATGTCGGATATCTTATTCGCCGCTCGCGCATGTTTGCGTTTCTTATTGAGACGTGTCCGAGATGTGGCATTGTTGTCGTGCTCATAATGGACGATAAATAGCGTTTTTAGTTTACCTTTATGATGCGCATTTATTATCGACCCTTTTTGCGTCCGAAATAAATAAGAGGCCCCCTTGTGCGGCTGCCGGTTCTTATTGCAGTTTTATTGCTGACCCTAATTAGCGTTAGGGAATGGAGTGTGTCAACTCTCGACTCGACTAATGTTGTCGTTTCAGCTGAAATATTCTTTATTTGCATTTTTTATGTTTAAACAAAACAATAAACACCTTTTTAAAATAAAATAATAACGCTTGACGTGATGACGATCAATTTATGCGGTGTTTATTTTGTCATTCTTTGGGTCCTCATCGTCAATGGAGTCTAATCTGTTACTCCGAACAAGTTTAGAACAATATTAATTGGTCGCGTAATTCTGGTTCATGTTAATTAGCGAAAATACCTTTATGCGTTTGCACTTTACTCAACGTTCTGAGATATAGTTGAGAGATTCGATTTTTGATATAGCTTAAGGAATTTTCTTACATTTTCCTTTACCGATCGCGCCAAGCTCACGCCTGAAAAAAATAAACAATGGAAAATATATCACGGTGACCCGAGGGATTTCCTTTTTGTGACATATAGTAAATCCTCCTATAACGCACCCTGCTATACTGCGATTTTCCACAACGAGTTCGACAGTCCCTCCTATAGCGCTTCCTTCTGAGCGTCAAATTACATATTTCGTAAATATGCCGTGTGAAATAAACGTCAATACGCTTTGGTTGACAACAAAATAGAACACAAAGTTTATCACACTAAATATTGTGTAAAGTCATTTAAAAAATGCGAATGGAAAAATGATCCTCGTTATATGAGGGTTGACTAATTAATATCTTATAATATTTTGGAAAGAACTACAGTCAACCCTCCTATAACGTTTTTATTTTACAAAATTCTAATATTTTTAAGGTCAATTTAGATTTTAGTAAATCTATAATACATTGTCGAGCGAAATGAAGGTTAATGCTCTTTGGTTGACAAGGAATTTGGTAAAAAGCAGGGATTTAGAGGAAACGTATTGTATTTCCCAATTGAAGCTTTATGAAAATAGCTTAGAGCAGGGCTCTGCAACTTATACCAGGAAATTTTAAGGGATCAATCTATTAGAAGAACGCTGTTTGAAAATTTACAGAAAAATTCTAGCCTCCCATTGCCTTCTCCCTCGCATTGATTTTTCTTTATTTACCAATCCCTCTATTTACGCGGTACCCATTTTACGCGGTACCCATTTTACGCGGTACCCATTTTACGCGGTACCCATTTTACGCGGTTTCACTTTTACGCGGTCAGAAAAAAGTGTCACTCAAATGCATATATTGCATCAGATTACTCCCACTAAACGACTAGACGTCTGTAACCCCATCCATTGCGCGTGCAGTACGTCAAATATTGTTGTAAGTTTTGCATCCCTTGCAAAAACTTATAAACTGAATGAATCTACTGTTCGTACAATTAAAAAAAACGAAATAACTGTCAGGAGAAGGATCTCTTATCCCCTCCGGCCTTCGCCTCCGGATCCCCTATCAGTTCTAAATATACCTCATACGTTAGAGATGTTATAAAATTTAAATGTCGATTTATTAAATCTATTTCTTAATAAAATTGTATTTTTTTATGTCTCGTTTTACGTGGTTTCTGGAACCTATCCCCTTACGTTATATGAACTCGAAGTCTCGATTTACGCGGATTTTTAATATTTTCTGGATATCTATCATTTTTGTATGAACTTGAAGTCTCGATTTACGCGTTTGTTTCTTGGAGCGTATCTATTGCGTAAATCGAGGGATTGGTGTATTATATTGTAAAGCGTTGCTGTCTATTACCAGATTTTTTTTAACAATTTGATTTATTGAGGGAGTGGGAAATTCTACCCCTCTGTCGATCAGCGTCACTCAGAATTTCGCGTTAGGTCATCCATTCAAATACTATCTGCGCTGAGTAACCAACCGTTTATAATTTAATTAAAATAAGCTCTGATGACGTATGTACTTTGTTTATGTTTATGTTTACGTATTAGAAATATTTTAGATAGTTTAATACATAATTGAAATTAGATTATAATTCGATTCGACTGGATGAATCAAAAAGCAATTATACAAGTGGATCTATTAATATTTGTAATGGGACGATTAATGTTTCAGCATATTTGAATTGACAAGCGATATTTGTAATTGAAACGAATCGGCAATTAAAAATTATTGCCAATCTCATTATTTCGCGAAATGTATGTTGTGTACCTGCGTATATACCGTATGTAATATCATAATCGTGTTTTTGACAGGGGAATTTTCTCAGATACGTTTTTTCATTCGCATTTCCGAAACACATACACCCACTTATCTCAGATACGAGATAAAATCTTTACAAATTCGTTTTTGGACGCAATCGGACGCTCTTGTTTTTTGTGCGTATAATCGCATTTTTTCATCCCCCGCCTTCCCATTCCGGAACTTCCGGTCGGCATCGGCGTATTTGCGCAAATCATCTTACGTCTTTTTGCCGGTCAGACTTATTGGGTTTGCGGAGGGCATCCCCATTCGGCATGGGCCGTGCGTACGGGTCCGTCATTATATTGTGTTCCCGCATAATGTATTATGTACTCGAGCGGCATCGGGAATTCCCGGCACGGATCCGGATGTGTGTGTGTGTGTGTGCGCCGCGGGGTCGCACGAGCCCCTAATTCGATATCAATATGTGACCCGTATCTCGCGTTATCGCAGGTGTATGGCCTCCTGTTTGATGGGCGTCGCGTCCGAACAGGCGTCGTTGTTGTGACTGTGCCAAATTGATTTATGCGTCTCGCGGCGTAATTCAATTTTCCTTTATGTCGTTACGTTTTCGGAATCCGAATCCATCATATAATGGAATATGAATATAATCACGTTAGAGTGAAAGAAAATGTGATTTTCTTAATAATTAATATGATTAGCTTCATATAAATATGACTACAGTGACCATACGTCTTTGATTTAAGAGGACAATCTGACTATTTGTATAGTGGCGGTGAAGCGTTTCATCATTTCATTTTATGATCAAATGAATTTAAACTCGGATTGTTTATTAAATTGAATAATAAAAAATAATAAATTAAATTTATATTGCATAGCAAAATGATTTCTCTGTCAAGGTTTTTCACTTATTAATTCGTTTTGATGAAAATATTGATGCCAGAGCAAATTTGATACGGTCTTTGAGGTCCAATCGATTTTTCTGCTTTGTTTATATGTTTATTAGCGTGGAAAAACCTTGTTTGCAATGGTAGAATCTTACAACTTTTCGATTTCGCCTTTGTGTGCAGTTTAAAACCTTTGCATATCTGGAGATCCTAAAATATAACATATTCAAACTAATCTGTAATCTGATTGACAGTACGCGAAATAACTTATTGAAATTAATCAGGGTACTGTCCTTTAGGTGTTTATAGCATTTTTGCAGAAAACAGAATTTATCCCTAAGAATTTTGAATGAGAGAAGGTCGCATTATTATTTTTTCCACTCCGTGGACCAGACGTATTGGCCCAAAAGAGTTTTTTTCATTTTTTTTTTGTTTTTAAATCAGATATTAGATCAAATCCTAACCTTGCTTCTTATTGATTTTTCCAATGGATATCTCTTGTAATAAATTAATAAAAAAAGTATAATGAAAGTAACACATAGATTCAACTATTTATGTAATTATTGTAATTAAATTATCGATTATAATATATTTAGTCATATGATTCGTCAAAGCTATGGAATTTCCTAATGCGAATCGAGCATTTTCATGGCTAGGCCATGCATCATCTTGGCAGAGAAAATTAATTAAATGTCGAGTATCGCGCCGAGGTCATCGACATGGAAATATTTTGTTATAAGCTCTCATATTTCAGCAAATTCTATGACATCTCATAAAATGGATGCATCAATTCTATATATTATAGTTTGCGATTACCTTCGTAATATATATCGTTATTATTCTTTTTAACTGTGCTTGTGCAGTTCCTCTGTCGCTATATAGTAAAAGTCATAATTTAATGAAACTTGCTCCGTGCTTCGATTCAAATTTGCAAACTGCAGTAAGCCGTAGCGAATATTATAGCGAGTTCTCAATGTCTAGTGCACTAAAGCTCTCCAAAGCTCCTTCGCGAGCTTTGTTGCGAACAGCACAAACAAACATAATTTAAAACGTCGAAATAAACCATATTTATTTTATTGTTTCGCTCAGAAACACGTGATATAATCGCGTAATTAGCGATAAATCGCCGTTTTAATTAATTCTCGCTATTTGTGTGTTAATTGCTAATTAGTTGGGCAGAATTGGCAATTAGACAAAGTGGGCCACATGCACTCGTGTTAGAGTTCGATGGAATTTGCATTTCGGATGATTTCGCGTTTATTAATCATTCTCAACATATTTCTGCACAGTTCAATGGAGGTCGCATGCCAAGTCCACGTTGTTGCCGTTCGTTTAATTGCCGTCTGCATTATTTTTGCGGCGGATCCGCGGCAGAAATTCAATCTTTTGCGAATACAATACGAATCGCACGGCTATTTTCCCTTTTTGGCCCTTCAGAACCCCGCGGTCCTTTAGAAAAGCAGTTTTTATGGACGATTGGGCCGTGAAACTTAAACCGTAAAGCTGCGCCCTCGTATTGTCCTCCCGCGTGGGATTTGAACTCCATTGATTTCGATACGATCCTTGCCGATGCTGTGCACGTCGCGGATTTTTTATTTTTTTTATTTTAATAAAAATTCAAATCAAGCCGACGTGTATACGATGGGTCCGACTGTGATTTTGTGCTGAGGACAAGAAGAAATTCGATATACTTTTGCTGATTTTTTTTGCTCTCACGTTAATGGCACGTGACGCGTGTCTCTCGCCGTACTGCGAGACTCTTAACAATAGCGGATTCCTTTGTTTTCGCAGTTTCCTTTTCCCGTTTCGCACATAACTGAACTCATTATGAGGGGATCCGTTATGCAATATTATCTCCACTAGACCGTGCACGACGACTTGTTCACAAGACCCTTGGTGCCGTGACCGCGGACTGCCATGAACTTGACTACCGGATAATGTGTGACATCCAACGTCCCGATGTCTATCGCCAATTTTCTGAGCAGATGCGGAAAATCTGATAATCGCGCACGGCATCTGTACGAAATTGTGTCCTTTTGATGACAAAAATGTCATGATTTCGATCACATTCTCACAAATATTAATATATTTTGAATTGTGGTTGATTATCTTGATTTGACTCATAATAATCACAATCACAACTAGTTATAATTGTTGCAATTAAATTAATGCTATAACTAGCTCATTCACAAACCACAGAATTATATTTATCAACGGATACGGCAGATGTCATCTTGATTAATAATATAATATAAAGATGATATATAGTCAACCCTCCTATAACGATTCCTCTAAATTGCTTCTTTCTACAAAATGATAATATTTTCGAGGTTAAATTACATAATTAATACATTGCCCAGCGAAATAAAGGTCAATGCTCTTTGGTTGACAAGACATTTTGTAGAAAATAGTGATTGAGAGGAAACGTTATAGGATAGCTGACTGTACAGATGTTTTACATTTTTTTAAAAATGGCACAAATTGATTTTCTTGTCTGCAAATACAATCCACATAAAAATAAAAAATTTATTCAGAAATATTTGACATTTTCTTTATCTCCTCAATGTTGACTTGACTTGGACTTGACTGCGCAGTTTGCAAATTTTGAAAGCTGAACCTCTTTTCTCATAGGATTTTTAGATTTCTGATTTTCTACCTTAAATTTTTGCCATAACTTCGTCAGGAGTATCATTTGATAACCAATCACCTAATACTAAATTCTTATATGTGGGGGACGTCGGACTGAAGGATTTTATTTTTCTTTCTCTTTTTGCTCTTCTTCTTTTAAATGTAATATTTTTATCCGGTCGGAAATTAATTTTTAAAATATTTGGGAACTCATCACGATTATATTGTAAAGGTTAGATTTTGAGTGGAGAGATGGCGGATGCTTTAATTGAAACTGTATTTCGATTTTATTTGTACTATATTTAATTTGGATTGTATCTTTTGAATGTGTTGAGATAAAACTGAGCCCCAAATCTGGATACAAGGTTTGGGGTAGATCCCAGATCTAGGGTAGGATTTTTACCCCGTGGATTTTAATTTTATTTTTTAAGGAAAATTGCCTTTTTATATTTCACGCGGCAACGTATTATATTACATATTTATGAAATATGTAACTTGACCTTTAAAATTTACGGGCTAGGAGGGAGCGCTATAGAAGGTACTGTCGAGTTTGTTATAGAAAACTGCGATATAGCAGGACGCGTTATAGGAGGGTTTACTGTATAATATAATTTTCCTTTGGATGCTTCATGTTAATCTGTTTTTCCAATATTTAGTAAAATAAATGCAAACTGCATTTTTTGATAAACTGCAAAAATCGAGATATGGATATACCAACAACCATTTATCCAATTTATATGGTATTTTAAGAAACGGATTGTCTTATTTTGTTCGCAATTTTTTTTGACACATCTTTTGTATTTTTTGAGGAATCGCTTTGGTGAACACATGGAATGAAAAGGCTAGCCACTGAATTTTTCATAACATTCTCATTCTAAATTCGACAAAGACTTCGTGGCATATTCATATCGCTTCACGGTCGACATCCATCCCTGCCACCGCGCCTCTGTCCACTTTTTTCAGAGTACAAATGACTGTTCACGCCTCCGCTCCTTTTTGGAAGAGAACTGTGAATTTTTGACGTTTTGTGACCGTAGAGGACCCGGGCGTGCTCTCATAATAATGACAGATCTTTTGTCAGACTTTTGTCACTCACGTATTGCCCGGATCACGCATCTCCATTGTTGCGTTTTCACAGCGGCCATTCAACGTTGTTATTCCGTGGGTCGTGACGTTGCACGCTCGTTCTCATTAAAGTTTAGTAAACGTCGTGATCTGTTGAAAATCTTCTCAATATCTCAATCCGGGATTTGTGTCATTCGGTGGAAAAAAAAAATGCCGAGCTTACGTTTGATATATGACGCTAATTTGTTACCTCACTTATCCACCTTTCTATTGCGTACCCTGTTGACACTTCCTTTTAGCGTCTGGATGCGAAAATTTATAAAAATAATAAAAAGATCCTTCGCCTCATACCTCGCGAATGTGAATCAAGAGGAAAATATATTGCGACGCATAAATAATATTTTCACATCGCTTCCTACATTAAATATTGTGCGAAAAATGACTTTCAAACGTCCAATTTGATTTTTTTTATGTATATATCTTATCAATTTTAATATTTTAAACCGATTCATGAATTATATTTGTATTTTTGTAATATAGTTTACTGTATTTTTGTATGTGACATAAGTGACACGACACGAGCGACACTCGTGATAAATTTTGCATGGAATTGTCACGTGTCTGTCGCTCGTGTCGCGTCACTTGTCTGCTATAATGTGTGGTTGCCCCATCATATGTCTAATAAACTACAATACCATAATTATTGGATATAGTACACCCAGGCCTCGTATAACACGGTTTTATACAACACGGTTTTACATAACACGGCATTATTAGTTGTGAAGTATTTTTGTATAACACGCTTTATATAACACGGTTTCAGAAAAAAACAATAATTAAAAATGAATTAACATGCTTGATTTGTAATTTTTTTTGGAACGCAAACCCTAATTTTATATGAATTTCAGACCTCGTATAACATGGATTTGTATTACACGGTGTTTTTGTGGAACCATATAACCGTGTTATACGAGGCCTAGGTGTATATGTAATTATAAGTCACTATCCATGCTAATTACAAATCGTTTTCTTTGATGAGGGATCCGTCGATAGGTATGCGGACGTGTTTGGTCGCGACGTCTTAAAAACGATAGATCGGGGTTTCACTGTACATATTTAATTGTCTGAAAAGACTGACGTCGTCGTACAATTCATTCATAAAAAAAACATAATAATTTTATTGTGTCGCATGTATCGTGCGTATTTATCACCCCACTCTGCAATGATATAGTGAAGTTACCGCGTTTGATATTTACGTTTCACTCCGCGAATTAGCTTATTTACAAGTTTTTATGCAAATTTCAATTAAATTTAAATAAACGGTGTTAGCTATACGACTCTTCCAGCTCCTCCCTCTGCTTTTCTTCGTATTTTCTTGGAAAAGTTTCGCTTCTAACGCGCGTGGCGGTTTTTGCTAATCACATGTTTCATCAACGAAAAGTTTAAGAAGTTACTTGTTATCATTAAAAATTACTGTATATAAAAATAATTAACATAAATTTTAATTTAACCCTTTGACTGCTAAACGACGATTTATCGTTGTTTGAATACTAGTGAGCGATATTTAAACATCAATCATATGCATTTAAAAACATAAAACCTAAATATGTACGTTCAAAACGTGCGATTTTTTCTATGCGGTTTATGAAAAAACGTTTAAATTATTTTTCATTGCACAGCATCTTTGATTTAATCGTTATCTAGTGTATTTTCATTATTTCTCAACTAATCGAACATTTAGTATCGATCTGGAATAAATACTACTATTTTTAAAGTAGTTTTCGATTGTTCGCTAAAGACAATTAAATTCTATAAATATGGCATTATTGATTTTCTAATATATTTAATACTTTTATTACCCTGCACTGAATTTTCTACTCCATTTGAGGATATTTTATGAAAATTTGGTCATATTTTCCGATTTAATCGATTTTAATTTCCAAAAACAAGCTTGATTTAAATGAATTTCTTTAATTATGAATTGATCATTTTTAATCGCATTTTCCTTCATGCAATAATATTTGCTAATCTTATTTATTACTTGATCCCGTTCTGGAATTGTGTTTATTCCCCGTATTACGTCTCTTTACATACTGTCTTTTTTTTTATTCAGTATTAAATTTATTACTTGCGTAAATTTCGCGACGGGCAATTCTCCCACGTCGAGATATAAAGCCCGTCATTGAGAATTTACAGCCCCATGTAAAACGCTCCGTATAGATTTAAACGGCGCGCGTAAAATAATACGCCGCGAAGGGGTTAAACCCGGAGCGTCCGCCTTCCCGATGTTGGTCACGAATCTGCAAAGATAGAAGAGGAACTCGGGGATTGTTTGTCAATAGCCGTTTTGTTAATAAGTCACGATACTCTTCGCTGCACATTCTTGGACCCTCGGCCATAATCCGCCGCATCAGTTCACACGCCGAGCAACCGTTGCGAGTCACGTCTCTTGCCGTGTACTGCTGCTGGAAACTGTTTGACCTTGCGATGACCTTCGATTATCCCGACGCTCAATCCCGAAACGTTAGAAATCGACTTTTAAACCCGGCATTCGTTTTTTTTCTGGCGTCGAATTAATATTCAACGCTGTCAAGCGCAGCTGATATGAATTATTGCATAATTACTTAACCCCTACGATTGAACGCCCGCCAAATTGTCTCTCATTATTCAATTTTTGTATCCGTTGCAGGGGGGATGAAAATATATTTTGCCCGAATTAAAGTCGTTTTGTTCGGCTGCTTTTCCGTCTCGCTTGTATTTAATGACCGGATATAGAGACGATGAGATTTTGTAATTCGATCGTTTGGAAGTGAAGCTTTCCATCGTCGGGGAAAAATACGTCTGGCTCGATGGGTTTCCATTTACCATTTCCCGGCGCGTATTTATCTGTTTAGTCGGGACCTGTCACTGGGTAGAATGCTTCTCCCGCCGTATAAAGCGATAGTCTTCGGATGAAATTGCTAATGGATTTGCGAGGATTTTTAAAACGATCAACTAAGCTCGAGAATTCGTCGAAATGAAGCCATTCAGACGGTTGCCATGTGGCGTTTATTATGCACTGGATATCCTCCCAATAGCCCGAAAAGGCTTTTATTCGAGAGGAAATTCGCACGAACCCTTCTATATTTCATGCGATATTTGAACAGCGCGCATCTCAATCGGACGTTTTGTTGGTTTCATTAGGGTGGATGTCGTGTCCGAAATAAATAATGGATTCCCCGGCCAGAGCTGCATCGGACGTCATGAGCTAACATTTCATAAATCACGTCGTAGTCTAATTTGCAGTTTTAAACCGATGCAAGCGAATACTTTCGTAATAATAAATTCACTAAATAAGGTTCATTCCTGCCCCCTGTCCGATAATTTATGCCTCTCCTATCGCACACTCCATTTGCTCTGCACAAGTGTGCAGATTGTGGTGACCACAGATTTAACCGAATTTAAATTTGGCAATATATTATTAAATTAATACATAATTTTATCAAGTACATACTCTAATCTAACATTTACTAGATTTGTTAGGAGGAACAATCATAGCGATTTATTTTGTAATGGATTTCGTGCAATAATATGCATATTTTAAAGATTCATTTTTGTGTAAATTATTGTTCTGTTTCCGAATCAGGAGTCTGATCAAATTATTAAAACATAATATATAACTGATATCATCTTCACTCAACCTTTTTCACAATAAAAATAATATTTAGTAGACATATCTTCATGATCTGAAAATAGATCTACTAAATATTCTTTAAATCTACTAAATTTAATCTTGTAGGTTAATCGATTCTTTTATGATATAATCTAGGGGTTCCCAACCTTTTTCCTACATAGACCCCTTTTAACTAAATAATATTCTTCATAGACCCCCTTACATTTTTTCTCCTCCAAATTAGAACAGTAATGCACATACGGATAAAGATTTCTGCCTTTTGACAACCAATGAACAACCGTATGAAGAAGTAAATTACAGTGGAAGCTCTCTTAACGAGCACCTCGCATAACGAGTAATTCGCATAACGAGCAAAAAAAAA